>CAIGRO010172437.1:0-19377 GCA_903798355.1 Fraxinus baroniana
AAAAAATACAGCCCTCCATATACATTGAGTTGCCTAGCAGTGAGCCATCCCTGTGATGTTACACCTCTAATTTTTTATGTACTTATTGCATATTGTGTCAGTGTCGGCATCATTCTACACGACTCTCTAAAAATCTATTATATATTAATAAATAAATAAAACGAGTACTATGTAAAAACACGTGACTTTGAAAGGCGTTAGTGGTTGAAATAAAAATAAAAAATTCTTTATTCCCTCCTTCAAATTATCGCTTTTGCCATTCAAGAATTCCTCCATCGTCCACTAGTCAAGAACATACCCAAATTCCCACCCACTGCCTCTCACTCACACACGTTCCTTCAGAAGCACCCCATTCTTGAAATTTGTTCCTTTTATACGCACAATTCATTCTCCACAAGACTCATAATCTCTCTATCGCACAAGATCTCACATAAAACTTGCTCTCTCTCTCAAGACTGTACCACCATGTCTGCGGTGGTTGCAGACACCTCAACAACGGCAGAACACACTAAATACAGAAAGCCCAGAAGCCAAAACCACCTTCCCTCCTCCTCCTCCACCGTCGCCGCCGCCAAGAGAAAGAACTTCACAACGGCAACATTCAGAGGACTGGGCTGCACTGCCTCCTCAAAGGTCTCAGTTCCTGCAGTGATAAGAACATCGGCCAATTGGAATGCTGACAAGGTGAAAAAGAAGATGTTGAAGAACAAGAAAATCAACAATAGTAACAACAAATTACACACTGATAATTCTACTGCTGCTGTTATCGTTACAAGTAACATAAAAAATAACAATAGCCCATCACCAAATTCATCACAGCCATTGGCTGTATCATCAAATTGTGGGGGTTCACCTGATGAATGGTGTGGTCCTGGGAATCGGCTCACCGTGGATGCTGCGTCTTCGAATTGTGTTGTTTCAAGGAGGCCTGCAGTTTCTGCCAGAAACAAAAGTGATGGGGTTCATAGAATTATTCATAGTCAGAGGGAGGTAATTTTAAATTTGATCTATAATCGATTGATTTAATGATTTCGAATATAATCAATTTCTTGTTGAATGAAGTTCAAAGAATGTTGTGTATTACTTTCTTAATCTCGAGAAATAAAAAGGTTGTTTATCTTGATCTAGTATCAATTATTAGAGTAATTTGGGAATCGAGATTCCATTGGTACATTTGTTTTTCATTTGATTTTTTTGGCTGAAGTAAGACTTTAGAATGAATTCGATTTATCAATTTTAAAAATTTGATTCTATGTTGTGTATTCTTCACCAAATTCTGCAAGATTACTGTAATAACTTGCTCCGTTATCTTTCTTGCCTATCTTATGAGAATAATGTCATGATTTTGTTGAAGATAAGTTGAATGAATATATTTGAGCAAAGCAGGCAAAGGACCGGGTTCAAGTCTAGCTGTACCTGTTTACAAATTGTGCACATCAGGCTTTAAATGAAATATGAATTCGGCCTGCATGTGATAAGGTCATGTTGAAGACAATTTGTCTAAATAAATTTGTAAGGATGGTCCTTTTTTCTTCTTTTAGACTTTCCTCAATTATTTCTAGGAGTTTCTGTAACTGTATGCTGTAATTTTCATGTTTTCAAGTGTTCTTCACCTTTTACATGCTTCAAAACATTAAGGTTGTACCCCACTTTGATATTCTTTTGTCAAACTATTTATGCATAATATGTTTAGTAATTTTATGCATACGACAACCTGAATTTATTTGTTCATTTTCAGCATTCTTCATATAGTATGAGGAGAATGGTGAGCTCTGAAGATATCCCCTTCTGCGATCCTGTCATTGCCTTGGGAACGCAACACTCTGGGGCAGACGTTTCGAGATCTAGATATCATCGCCATCCAAGACATGATTTTCATGATGGATTTGCAGAGGTTCGTTTAATCTTAGGTTCATAGGGAGCCTTATCCTATTTAGTGAATTTACAAGCATTTTGATTATAGATTCACCTTTCATTTTATTGAGTAAATTGAATTTCATGAAATCTTATGCACTAAACCCATGCTATGCTTAAAGATTAAGTTTCTTCCTTAATATGAGTTAGCTCACATAGCCACTACCTAAATTGTATTCTAGATAAAGGATCTGAAAGTTATGCGATTGAGATAGGAAGTTTTCAGAGGAGTGTTACATTTGACTAGTTAAGTTGAAGCACTTGAATTGCAGGTTTTATATCATTGTAGTGTGTTTTCTTGTATAACGAATGTTGGTTTACAAAAAAATAAAAAAATTCCTAAACCCTATTCCAATAGATTTGAAGTCAGTATGTTCCACCACTCCATTGGATTCATTGCGAATTTCACATACCGCCACTCAGTTTGGTGCACCCCCCCACTCCCACCCCCACCCCCCAAATAAAAAATTCTGTTTAACTTTTGAAGTTCATGTAGAGTTTTTCCATCGGATAGTGTACTGAAATACCGTTTGAACCAATAGTTTGAGGTCGAGTATGGTGACTGCTCTCCAGATTTATCCTAAAACTAGTATGGATTCAAGTGTAGATGATTCAAATTTGTTTGTTGCTTCTACATTGAACTTTGAGGTCGATTAGGAAGATGCTGAAGCAAATATGAAGAAATGTTTTTCATCTTCAATTAGAAGAAGAACCAAGAAGCAATGCTGCTCATTAGTAGAAATATCTGTCTGGGGGTAATCTTTATGCATATGTGGCCAAAAGTCGTGCTCTTCTACCATAAACGTCTTCTTCATTCCCTTGAAAATCGAAGTTACAGAATAGATTCTTATGAGCGCACCTTAGCAGTGATGATTCATCTAGCATTATGATCTTTACTACGATAATGGTGTGAATAGATCAAATTACTGTGTGGATTGGACTTGACTTGACTCTCTACAGTTCCATTACATTTGGTTGTAGATTGTAATGCTCCAGAGTAGTCTGCTGATGGGGGAAAGATCGGAACAACCCGATCAATACAGGGGTTGGAGACTTGATGTTGATAACATGTCATATGAGGTATACGTATATCAGTAACTTTATGAATGCCTTTGTTCTATAAAACATTCATCATTCTAGTACATGTTTGGTCCCCGCAGTATTTTAACTTCGTTGTTAATGTCGTTATTTTGGCACAACAAACAGGAATTACTAGAACTTGGTGACAGAATTGGGCATGTGAGCACTGGACTGAGGGAGGACGAGATATCCTGCTGTTTGAGGAGGAGTAAGGTTCCAATGTTAGATAATTTATCATCAAATTTCCCTACAGAAACAGAAAGGAAATGCAGTATATGTCAGGTTGGTCTAAAGAAATTCATCTCAAGCATTTTCTTGATTTTCCCCGTTTATCTGTTCTTTTTTCTCCGATTGTTCATGTTATTTTAATCAAACCACTACGGATGCCCTTGTCATGATTCACATCATCATTCTCATCGTATTTTTATTAGATTTTTTCCCCCCGATTTTTCTTCTCAGGAGGAATATGAGACTGATGATGAAACAGGGAAGCTGAATTGTGGACACTTCTATCACATTCAATGCATAAAGCAGTGGCTTGTGCAGAAAAATATTTGCCCTATATGCAAAAAATCAGCTCTGCCTCAAACCTAGACCATATACTTGCATTTCTCATATATCCTTCTGCTTTTTAATTTTTATTCTATGGATTGAATTCATCATCCTTTATAGAAAGGTAAATCTTTGATGTGGCATTTCAATTTATAATTTTCTTTATCGAGTCGTCCTGGTTTTTGGTTGGCTGCCAAGGTAGAAAGTCGAAACTAAGATTCCGGTTGAGATCACTATAAGCTGAAGATCTAGCTTTGTTATCACTCTCTCTGATTACACTTGATTTGAATATAAAATTGCAATTAGTTCTTTCAGTTCTTCTCCTTCTTGCAGAATGTATATTATTGGCATGCTGCAAATTTTTGCCTTAGAATAGAGAAGATAATTTTGTTAATTTTAATTCTCCTGAAAATTACTCTGAAGTGAAGATGTTTCATACTAAATAATCTGAAATTTTAACATGGTGAACAATGAAAAACTCATTTCACCTAGTTTTTGCAACAACAAATGAGTAGGTTAAATGAAGTATTTGATTTTTTATCCCAATTTTCATAGAAAGGAAAGTTTTGCACCATTAGTCCCCAAGTAATGGACCTTGTTATAATCTGGTCCTCACCCTATATTTTCTACGACACCATCTCAACCTTGTAGTTTAGTAGGGTTATGGATTCTAAAGGAAGAAGAAAAAGAAAAGCAAGTTAGAATTCTTGAACAGTTGCATTCAAGAATGGGTAAGCAGTGTTGATAAACTCATATATAGGATTTCATATAAATATTAGGACACGAAGAGAATTCAAATAGAATTGATCTTGGTTCTTACAAAATTTTGGTCGTCTACATTTCATATATGTAATAACTATGATGTTAGTGCTATATTATATGGTAAAGAGAGAAGTCAAATTCCATAAACAAAATGCAGGAAACTTCACTACCAGTCTAACAAATAATAAATCGAGTCTTGTTCTAATTAAAATTTTGGGAAAGAAGCATGGACTTTGAAAAGATCTGATACACTTGATCACTGTGTGAATAGAAGTTCAAGACTAATCATGACGAGATAGAAATTCAACCACGCATGGATGCACATGATTTGAATCCTGGAATTAGATGAACAACAATTCGTTGAAGTTCAGTCCAATCGAAACATAATGAAAGTTTAGTGAGGCCCATTTTACATGACGTTTGCTTGCTTTTTGTAGAAGAGTTTTGAAAGAAACTATTTTAATTTTTGTTTGGAAACTAACTTTTGAAAGGATATCTCATTCCTGAAGTGCTTTTAAAAAAAAGTCAAATTAGACGAGCTTCCTCTAAAAGCACTATTAAGTATTAACTAGAAAAATCGCTTCTCAAAAGCTCATAAACAATTTTTGAATTTCAAAAGCTCATTTTGACTTCTCAAAAGCCATACCAATCGAACTCTAAGACCAACATGAAATGTTTATGCTCGCAACATACTAGACTACCGTCTAGATCATAATGTGTTGGTTCTCCAAAAACTTTGAATGAATCATCTAAATTTATATTTTCGATCACGGGCGATGTAATTACACTTTGAATTAAGCCTTCCTTCAAAAATAAATAAATAAAAATTATACAAATTTTTGCCGATTTTACAGCCAAGAGTTTTTAATTAAAATTACATGCAGCTAGAAATCAGGGTATGCTCTTTTGTACCTTGGAGTGGGCCTAAAGATAAAGGAGTACTAGGTTCCTAGTTCCGTCCAGGGACTTCGTGTATGTCTTGCTTTGAGTAAAGTATGGTGAATTATTCTTGGTACATGGACACCTCTATGTACCAATTTTTATGTACACCAAGCATGACTCAAGTATGGTCGACTAGTGTGCTAGGCATTGGAAAAGGAGACCTACCTTCTGTACCATATCCCGTTCGTAGAATTTGTTCGACATAAGCTTCTGAAATAGTTGGGGATGCATCATATTCTGGGCAGAAACTTGAGATTTCAACCCCGAGAAAAGTTGAGGAAGATATGCAACAGGGTATAAAGCTGCCAAAAATGCTCCCAATGCAATAGCAGGAACATTCCGTGCTCGTGCAGGATCACTTGCATTTTATGAACAAGTTCACAAGAAAAAAAGATAGATAAAAGTAACGAACAATGTAATAACAGTCTAATTCTGGTACAGGATTTTCATTATGTACCAAAAAGTTCACTTTAGGTAAAGTGAAGTTCAAAAATATTTCCACAATCTCCCATTTACTGCATCGAAACCGGACAGAAGTATATGACATCACGAGCAGTAATGGACAGCACTATACAATCCAATCCAACCTATCAAACACGTCGAAGTCGGATTAAGCGATAAAAAGAATGCAGTGACGGAATTAGCAACAGCTGATATCTATGTCCACTTGTGAACAAAAGTATGATGCTAAAACTCTACTTCTTTGTTGTTGATAAGTTGACAAGAGAGAAAATATGTTGAGCTATCTCGGCCGAGGCATTCGGTTTTGCAGCTCTTAAAGCCCTCTCAGACATCTTTGCCATAAGAGTCTCGTTCTCTGTCAAGGTTTATGTAACGTGTTAGTACTGCAACAAGCAAGATTATCAGAATAGAATCTAAGACGTTTGAATGGGTAAAACACTAATAACTTCTTCCGCATTATGTCTAAATAGATGGAGCAAAATTGATTATCATGCTCTGTCTAACTAAAAAGTTTGCGAGTCATAAACTCAACTCAGCCGCACTTACCCCCGGTTCTACATGGATCCTCTGTTTCCAATCAACTCCATAAATGGTCCTCTCTAAAGTTAAAACAGCATGGATCCAAATTCTCAGTCTATGTGATTTTATATCGACCTAGACCTCAAGGTTAACCACAACCATTTTTCCTAACAGGTGCCTCCAATCGCCTTCTTTAAATGTGTCTAAACCATCTCAACAAGTTCCCCAGTAATTGTGTTCGATGGTCACTATCTGAAGTAAGTTCCCCAGTAATTGTGTTCAATGGTCACTATCTGAAGTTTGATCCAACTCGCAAATATTTCAATGTGTTTATATCAATACGAAATAAAAACATTCATGTATTTATATGAAAAATAAACATTTGTGGCATGTTTGGTACAGGTGATATAATAGTAATGGACAGTATCAAGGGATAAATAGAAGCTAAAATCTCGTTCATTATACTATCCAGTATTGTATGCCAAACATTCAAGTAATGTTCTAGAGAAGTTTGATTCTTGTATTGCTTTTTAGAATTCACAAAGATCATACATAGCAACCCTATTTTCTGAAAAGACGGTATAAATATAAAGGTGAAAACTGATTATTCGCATTTAAATTTTAACCATAAGCAAGAAAAAACCGAGTAAATATTGGAAAAGGAAACTAGTGGCACTTTGTTCAATTTTCATTCTTTCCTACATATAGTTTTCATGAATAGTCAGAATCCCAGCCAAGTTTTCTATTCTGGCTATAATGTATAATAGTTTTTAGGTCAAAATTTGTTGGTGGAGACTCTAGTGCCACAGAAATGGAAGGTTACCAGGTTGTGAACCGCTCAGTTATCAGGTGGTGGGACCCCAGGTATTATTTACTGTCATTCAATTTTCTATTCTTATCCTTTACACAGCTTCTCATGAACAGTAATCATCCTAGCAAAGTTCTCTATTATGGCTTTCTGGTTTTAAAAATATTAGTTTGTGCGTGTGGTGTGCGTCTATGCATCTTCATGTATACAAGTGTATACAATTATGCCTTTACCTATCACAAACAGGTTTTCTTTTATTTTATTTTAACCATGCACAGGACTGTCAGGTCCCTCTCAAAGCATTGAATACAACAATGGGCTACTTGCAGCAACCCGAAAAGCAAAATAATGCAGGAAAACTAGGTTTCTAATGAGGCTCTTGACAAGCCTGCTAGAGTTGACTAGTATTTTGTTCATGATTAGTTAGTTAGATTTTTATGTGGGACCCCATATTAGTCGTCATGAAATTGGTTACTTTCTTTGCTTCAAGGTCTTTTCATGACTCTCAGGTGTGATCTTCCCTCATCTTAGTTCTTCTATTTACTTGTTTCCAAAGATTCCTTAACTAGATTTAAAAGAAGGTTCATCAGCATTATCCAGCGAGGTTGAGAGTTAATCGAGCATTTAGGTAGAAACTTGTGATCCCATGGCTTTGTGAACCAACCAGACATTGTTCTTGATCTCCATTTGCACCATACTCTTATCCTTTGTCGTTCTTAGAACAAGAAATTCAGGCGCAATCCCTGAGTAACAGATTAGGTAGAAATAAAATTCCAAGTGGACTTTATAGTTCATCTAGAGACCAATAGACGTAACGAGTCCTATCCTGCCAAAGTAGATGGAAAATATAAAAACAAATGTACCCTGGTAACTTGGGGCAACAAAAGCAGCATCAGGTATAAGCAGCTTTAAGAGAACCATCGAGGGTATTTTCTTCAGACAGAACTAAGGTAGCCTTTTTGTTTTGTTCTCCTTTCACTTTTTTTAGTAAAATATGTTAGTAGGAATGTTATAGATTAATACTTCCTACTTTCTAGAGCAATAATAATCAAAAAAGCAATCACAAAATGAACATAGCCACACAAATTTATAGTAGTTCACCCTCAATGTGAAAGGTACCATTCACCTATTTAGTTTTATATACAAAGAAGATCACAAGGGTGATCTCATGCCTTTCAGTCTGTGTCTCGCATAAAACAGCCACTGAGCCACCTAAAAAATCCTTCATATATCATAGGAATGTTAGGATGACCCATTACAAATGTAAAATACAATATACCTCTAAACCCAAAGTAAACCTAAAATATTCACCTTGGATCCCAAGGAGGTCAATCGGATAAGCATACAGTTTAATTAGGCTCCACGCAGTCCAACGAGGAGGTGACTTAGGTCTTTGTCAACTTATAAAAGCTTATTTCTCACCAGAACTACTGCAGTTTCTCTTCATTTATCTATTGTTTTCTGCTTGCAGAGGTAAGCAATAGACATAAAAGAGCAAACACAAGATGATGGTTGAGCAAGCTGTAGGTAAAGGTAAACAAGCACAAGCTGCAGAGATATGGAGCTCAAATGAAAGGTTTAGAAGTGGTAATTTTATAATGAACATCAAAAATGGCTCCTCAACTATATACGGGAGTACCTCCAGGACAACATTCCTTCTTCTCTCCTTCCTTTCTCAACCATGCAGCTTGTATTTTTATTATTTCCAAATTCAATGTTTTTAAATCCAACCCAGGCATTGAAATGGACAATGTAAAGCGGGGTGAAGGGTGAAAAGGTTCAAGTGGGATCGAACTGGCCCTGACCAAACATTGACATGGCACAGAGATCTGTTTAGTTATTTTCCTTCCCCTTGCTTCCTGTTAATTTCGTTGGTCTAGTGAATAATTTATGCAGAGACATTTATCGTATAACAAATATGTTAACATGGAACCCATACAAATCTCATGAAAGAAAAATGGAATTGGGCACAACCAGCATATTCAAATATTAAGATTTTTATGCATTCATTGATTTCAATGTTTTCAGGTCCTAGACATCCCCGGACCATCCATACTTTTCTCCTCTCTTGCCACACGTTCACCTGAAGCCCCAAGTTTTGTCTTGCTTCCAACTAAACTTTAAGCACCTAACCCAATAAAACTTGCACAACATACCCAACAATTACCCTACTTTGGGGTAGGGTACGAGCTCTGCAAGAGCAAATTGTAGAGATGGAATGAACTTATGGAAGTCAGTTTAAAACAAATTCACCACCAATTTTTAAGTAAGTTATATGATATAGCAGGCTACTTCTGTATTTTAAGAACATCATTGACTAAGCTTAAAAGGTTTAGTTATAAGTAGATAAGTACGATTCGACATAAATTTGGTCAAAGTTTTGAAATGAGACACTTACTAGCAAAATAACTCCAACATTACTGTCAAAGTAAGTCAATATTTCACTATAATATAAAAGAGGCTGCCACGTGTTATCATCTCCTATCTTCAAGTTCAACCTATCTTTTTATTTGTACTTTTTCATTAATACGTCAACATTAAATACCATATTTTTAGGGAACTTTTTCCTTCTTTTGTGTCTACCGATAGGACACTGTATTGATTACCTTTTCTTTTTCTTTTTTTTTTTTCTTTTTTCTTTTTGTAGCCCCAACACTATAATTACCTTGAACAAAAATAACGGTTTTCATACCTAATATGGCATTATTCATGAGTCCCTTGCTAAAACTTCATGTTTAGGTTTGAGATGTGCAATTTAAATGCATTATTATATGTACCTTACGTGTAACGCAAATGCACACCACTGATGGTAAGAAATAGTAACCAATCCAAACATGCTGGGAAATAATAAAGTTAATTGAAAGCAAGTTTATGATACTTGTAAGCTTAGCCGAACATTGTTGCAACTAATTCGAGGAACCAGTAAGATAGATTAAAGTAACATGTCCACATTTCTGCAACTAATACGAGGAACCAATTAGAAAGATTCAAGTCGTTCTACCACCTCATTTGAAAGCTTAAACTATTTGATGAGGTGGTTCAATGGATGATAGGGGATGAAGGCAAGGTGTCTTATGGTGAGAATATGGAGGGTGACAAGGAGGGACAAACAGAAGGGAAAAGCTTGTGGATAAGGATTAATGTTTGTAATAGTGGCAGTGCTGGGTTGATGCACTGGGAAATCGAGCAAAAAACTCCATGGAGATGGTGATGCTCAAGATGGGATTGAGAGGGTGAAAAAAGTAATGAGGTGGAATTATTTCCTTGGGGTATGTTGAAATTTTCATAAATTTTTTTCCATGTCAGTGCTATGTCATAATGTCATTAACTTCCATCAGGAACTGAGAAATGACACTAGCCAACCGTCCCATCACTAAGGCAATTTTTTTATTAATGAGGCAAGCTCACATGAAAACTCTTTTTGTTCTACTCTACAAGCTCCTCCAACCGAATAACTTTTATATTGAATCCCAAAAAAAAGCCCTCTCCTAAGCCGGCCAACACTGGCTCGCTTTTGAGCAAAAGGGTTATAAACCATCACCTCTTTGAAGAAACAATGTTCTCCTGAAAGAAAACGTTTTCATGCCACGGAGATCCCAATTCCAGGCCCCATAATGCCTCCCTTCATCCTTGCCTTATTGCAGATTAGAATTCTTGATGCCTATTCTTGGTCCCCATTTGATGTAGTGCTTAAGTAACTAAGTTTGGAGGACTCTGCTAAGTGGCAACACGAGATATAGAGTCTGACACCTGGCCGGAAGTTTCTAGGACTCTGCAAAGTATAACACAATATATGGTCTGCCACCTTCCTGCTATAGAGGACTTTTTGAATATGATATATAAGATAATAGTTTCAATCAAATAATTGATTTTTTTCTTTCTACAAGCTCGGAGAAAAATTTATTCCAAGAGTCCAACATTGTAAGGGTTCAAAGTTAAGTACCCCTTACTCTTATCTTATGCATGGAACAGTTTGAAGCATATTTGAGAAGTCAATCAAAATACAAGGTTATGGACCTGAGCAGAAACTCCAAAAAGGAAATTCATTATGGAAACATCAGAAAACAATCAAATATGAACGTAAAATGGTCTTTCTACTGTAGAAAAAAATTATGAACTCGTTTTACATGAAATCCTTGAAAAATAAGCGCATGATCAGAGAAATTGTATTCCCAAAGGTCAAAAATGAGAGAAACTAGAGTATGGTAAACCAGTGCAAGAAAAGGTTAATATAGTCTATATAAGATGCATTCTTTTAAAACCAACACTTATCGATACAGACGAAAAAATTCTCTTACCTAACATTTCTTCAATAGCATTTCTAAGAGTTGTCGAGCCAAGAGCATCTTCCATTATAACCCTTGAACCCGCTAAATCGGCCATTAGAGAAGCATTTTCGAATTGGTGTCCCTCAGCAGCATTTGGAGATGGTATCTGCATAATTTCGAAGGAAGTTAAACCAACAAATCAAGTTGTCGGATCCATAATAAGTGTGTAGCATACAATAATTGCACATGAGATCTAGATTCTTAAGAATTGATGAATGACTGCTTTTGTTTAGAAGTGCCAAATAACTTATCAATTCTTGGATACACTCGTCACAAATTATTCTGGAGGAAGTATATTAATTAGATCTTTAGAATGTAAAGATATATATTCCAACTTTATGAATGCTGTACATATTCCAATATGGAAACTGCAGGCACCATATATGACATTATCATACACAGGTAGAGATAAAGAAACATAGAAGGATAATGCTTTCGAGTCTTATTGAATTTGCATCAAATCAATAGGAACTTAATTTGGGATATGAGGGAATGCATTACAGTTGCATAACAAACTGTATGGATATAAAAATGGTAAACATAGGCAAGGTTGCCTTTCTCTCATTTTCTAATCATTAAATTCAGATCGTAGACTAAAGAAACCTTTGTACATTGATTTTTCATCCCTCTGTCTTCTCTTGATACCAAATGGATCGCTAGCATGAAAATATTCATGTTCTCGAATTTAAAAACAGCAAGTATGAGGCACAATGCTTCCAAAGAATAGACACGAGAAGACAGATAGTTCAATACCAAAATACAAGGTTTCCCAGTGGCCAAGATCTCAGAACAGGTCATTGCCCCGGCTCTTGAAACAACAAGGTCGGCTGCTGCATATGCCAAATCCAAAGCAGGCAAGAACCTTCATCGTGTTAGAGCTATATCAGTTACAAATAACAAAAATAGATATCTCCAATTTAAAATGAAAAATATGCATATATTAATCAATATACGAGTGAATAAGTTTTGTTTATACAACTTTTTGACGTGTGTTCCCTCTTTCTCACTAGACACACTTTCTGCATACTTCAAAGGCAATAAAATTGTGGAACAAACATTATAAATAGACTGATAATTAAGAAATAATTGCATTTTTGTCAAAGTTATTCACCACTCACGGAGTAAGGACAACTCGGGGATGGTCCCTCGCTAGGCTCTCCATCTCAGAAAAAGCTTCTACACCTGTCTGCCAAATAATAAACAAGCCCTCGCACTCATTTAGCATCTCATAACATGAATTCAGCAGTGCAAAATTGATCGTCTGGGCACCTAATGACCCTCCAAGCACCAACACGACCTTCCCCTCCTCCAACCCTTCTTTTGCAGCCACATTTGGGAAAAAATGCTGCCTGGCCACCGTCTTAGACACCTGTTTCATCAATGACAACCTCACTGGATTCCCACACACCACACACTTGCTCCTCCGCAGAAAAGACTTCACAGTCGAATCAAAAGCCACAAAAATTTTATCTGCAAATAAGGAAAGCACGAAATTTGCAATCCCAGGCACAGAATTTTGCTCTTGGATTACGAGCTTAACACCTTTAAGGGCTGCAGCAAGGCAAGTGGAGAATGAAACAAAGCCACCAGTACCAATGACAATGTGGGGATTAAATTCTTGGAGAATTTTGTAGCTTTTAAATGTGGATTTAGTGATTACAAAAGGGAGGATGAACAAATTGTTGGGCGAGAATAAAGGGCGGACCAAAGGGGCCGCAGGGACGGCGGTAAAAGGGTAGCCGGAAAATGGCACAGCCTTGGCCTCCATACTTTTGGGGGTCCCAACAAAGAGAAATTGGGTTTTGGGATTCAGGGATTTGAGCGCATCAGCTATAGCCAACGCTGGGTATATATGACCACCAGTACCCCCGGCAGCAAATACAACCCGTAGGCTGTCAGTTGCGGCGGAAGAGGAGGTGGTGGAGGAAGCACTGGTTGTTTGGTCAAGAGAGACACAGTTGAAGATCCTAACGTTCCTGTAAACACACGAAAACAGTTAACAAAATACAAGTAGAAAACATTTATATATACACATATACATATCTGGGGGTGGGTTGAGGTCGGGTGGATAGGGGCATGCTTGCCTTGAAAGGGGGATGCGGGTTTGAGCATGGAGACTTGGGGGAAGTGAAGATTGGAAAATGGTAGCCATTACACAGAAGCTGATGCCTGATGGTGAAGATGGGTTTGTAGATGGGTTTTGTAGATGGAGGTACACGTGTCACATGCCTAAGTTGGTCTCGGGTTTCTTAGTACTTCATCATCAATAATCAGAATCCAAATACAACTTCACTATTTTACGAAAATTCTGGAACCTGGGAAAAGATTCCTGGCTTCAATATACAGGTCCAGGACAAAAACACAGAAAAAATCAAGAAAATGAGAGGGTATGAAATAAAGGAGGATAAAATTGTTGAAGGATCATGTTGTAATTCCAATATTTTAAAAATTGACTAGACCATCAACTGGAAAAAGAGAAGTTTGGGCAACTGAGAGAGTATGAAATAAAGGAGGATACCTGTTCATGGTTCAGGTAGTATTTTCAATATTTTAAAAATCGATCCGATTATCGATTGGATTTTTAATTAGAGGTTTTATAAGTCTATCCGAACCAATTTTGGTCTTGATTTCTAATTTTTCCATTTGAACAGACCGTTCCGATTTTTATAAGACTAATTATTTCCCACTATACAAATGTTTTTAGTTCATCATCCTAGGAACATGAATCTCATTTAAATATAGCATTGATTCTGCATATTATTATTCTTTCAAAATTGAGCTGAATTAACAATTTAATCGAAAAAAATTAAAAATCAAATCATTTATGGATCAAAACTACGTACTCAAAAAACGTTGAAATAAGGATCCGTTTGATTGCAAAGGTAATAGATGGAAAGAAAATGTTTTGCAGGGAATTATAATTAATTGTGTTTGATCGGTATAATTTTTAATCTGAAAAATGTTAAAAGTTTGGCTTCGTTTTTTATGAAAATTGTCCATAAAAATGATAATTTGTTCTACCATTGAGTCTAGAATTTGTTCCAATTGTCAAAAAAATAATAATAATAAAAAATTACAATATTTAATACCATTCGTTTGACTTTATTTTGTATGAAAATTGTCCATTAAAAGGAAAAAAAATTTACTATTGCCGATAGAATTTTTTCCAAAAAAAAAAATAAAATAAAATAAAGAAGAAGCCTTAGAACCTGAAAAATCAATTCCAACCAAAACAACAGGAAAATGTTTTCCTTCAAAAGTTGAAAAATGTGGAAAGGTAGAAAAAAATTCGGGGAAACTTTTACTATCAAACAGGTGCAAAAATTGGAAAATGGTTCCATGAAAAACTATGGCCATCTAACGGGGCTTAAGATAAGAATTGGTAGGTTGGGGCATAAGCCAGCTGGTTTACGCCAAAAATAAATAAATCTATATTTTATGTAGTTATATCGATTTTTTTCCAACATATCCGACCCTAATTCAACTTTTACCATTAATTTTTTTTTTTTTTTTCAAGTAAATGTTAGGACCTATTTTTTGAATTTTGGTTTTATATATGGTTAAAGGCACAAATTTGGACGTGGACAAAATTGAGTCCAAGAATGTTGTCATTGAGAAATGGAAAGTAACAAAGGATTTTGGACTCTATTTGGGGATACGACAAAATTCCATGTTATCTTGGCTAAAAATATCTAATTTGAGAATAAGACATAATGAAAAATCGATTAAACTACGAAGATGAATTACAAGGTAGCGATTGAAAATATTATCGAGAAAATTGTGGTTGTTTATATTTTCTTTCATATTTATATTTTCAACCTTTATTTCTCGATGTTCCGTTCAAAATTATTTTTAAGTAGATAGATGTATTGAAGAATATGATAGTTGATACCATCGAGCATTATTATCAAGATCATGGGATGAATTATGGGGAGTCAAAAATAATTATGAAGAACTCTTGTAAACAATATGATAAGTAAAAAAGTGTAAATTCAAATAATCTTGTAGAATACTCGATATTATTTCTCAAACGTATTTTTATGAGATACGAACCGACGTAGTTTTTACAAGAGCTAAAGGTTGAGGACCCACACTGCAATTCCGTCAAGACCAAAAGTGTATGCCTTGAAGGCCCAATCCTTCAAGGTCATTACAAAGTTGACCAAACCCCACTTTAAAAGATGGAATTAAACGTAATTCGGAGAGTGTTTGACATTCATTTTTTGGAGAATAGAATTTTTGGAATAATGGTTGATGGGAGAATATGTGGTGAAAAAGTTAGAATTTTTTTTAGATTTGTGTGTAATATTATTTTATCGGGGGAATGTGTGGTTGAAATGAAGAAAGAAAAAAATGAGAATGAGAATGAGTGTCAAATGAGGGCTCAAACTCATTACTATCGTATATGAGATAAGATAGTATTAGTTATTCAAGTCACTTATCTCTACTCAATTATATTGTTAATATGACTATATTTTCGTCATTAAAGGACAGACGAGATAAGTTATTATCCACAAGTCAGACATAACCTCCTAAATTTATATTTTCTCTGTTTAGTTATTGATCGATGGCTCTATATGAATTAGCAGTTTTTGATCCTCCTGAACTTGGTTGTTAAACTCTACTGCGGTGACGATGTTGTAGGGGAGGTCTTGCGGAAAAATAGCGTGGCGCCAGGATGATAAAAAGCTTAACACGTCTCATTCTTATTCCCTTTCGAACGGAAAAAATGAAAAATCAGAAGGTCATCTTGTTCAAAACCCCAAAACTTTTCCTTATCTTTTAATCACACATTCTTCACAAAATAGTACTGTCCCCAAATTTTGAGAGGTAAGATGAAATGGTTTTCTTATCAGATGGAAGGGTGTCCTATATGCTTTATGCAAATCGAAAAAGAAAAATTGAATTGAACAAGTTCTTTATTCCATAGTACCAATACATTATCAGATTAGGAGACATTGTTTACAATACTTGACAAAATCTGGAGAAAATTAACAAATTTCTCTCATTGCTAATCATTTATAGGCATCTTTAAGCACCTCGGATTTCTGGGTAGAATCAGTTTTCGTATCATCAGCTTCTGATTTGATTTGCAGTATTGTCTGTAGGAACCTGAGTCGAAACCTGTGATAACATTACTGCAGCAGCCGGAGTCATAGTATGGTATTGAGAAGGCGCCGGATGTTGAGCATAGTATACCTGGTCGTTCGTTGGATGAGAATATTCGGACCTGTAATTAGCAGTGGCGGGAGCAGCAGTAACAGTGGACTGTAAGGGAGTTGGAATTTGAAGAAGACCGAGTGAACTGTTGATGAAATTGATGGGACGGAACTTGAACTATCATTGGACCGCCTGTGGCCATTGTTCCATAAATACTCAAACCCATTTCAGGTTTTGAAATGATAGTTGCTGCTGCTGTTGTTGGATAGGCAGACGGGATGGTTTCATTGTAAGTTGCAACAGGAGGAGGTGTTAATGGTCGACTCAAGGAAACAATAGTAGAATCAGCAATATTAGATGGCAAGACTCCACTCAAATTATAAGGCTGAGATTGATTAACGGGCAATAAGTACGTGGGATGCTGTGGATCAGTTTGAAGTGGCTGCTGTGTTTGGGGAAAATACATTGGATAGCATGACGAAAAAGGCCATGGATTTCCAGCAGGATGTGGGATGTAATTTGTGCCGGGGTGAATAAACTGTTGTGGATTCTGATGTAGAGTTGGGATTGACATGGAATCAGAAAGTTGCTGAATGGGATACTTAGGTGGGGGATCTTGATTGGTATTGCTGTGATCAATCACGGGGGCAGGAACTCGATTTTCCAGGCTAGCAAGTTGAGTTGCATCTTGGTAAATTGCATGGTGGTTAGAGAGCGATGGAGCAGATGCAATGCTACTATCACTGCACAAATTTGCTTCAATTATGCTACACAAACATGCTCAATGACAGGTTAAAAAACATGAAGGACACGTGTCGACACATGATTGAACAATTTGAAAAATAAAAATAAAAACCAAATAGGTGCTGCCAGTCAATCTATCCATTTTTGGCGTCCTTGAGCATGTTCAAGCATATTATTCAATTTGCTTTCTTGTAGATCATGAAATACATAACATTGTTTGAAGATTACAAACTCCAAAAATCATTAAAAATAGCTAAAAGATCTACAATTTGATCTCGAAACACAAGCTTTTGCTTTAGATCATGAAATATACCGCAAATTCTCGCTCAAGTGATGAATTCCATTATCTCAAGAGTGACTAATTCATATTGAAGTTCTTGTGAGTTTTACTTCAAGAAATTCAAGAGTTGTGACTTGAACAAAAGGTCTCACAAATACAACCTTCTATAACAAATCCTAGAATACTCCCACATTCTTCATCATGTCCTCTTCCTCCTCATCACTTAGTCTAGGCCTCATATTTCCCCCATCTAACTTTCTTTCTTGCTTTGGCAAGATTTGAGGAAAATAGGGATAAATATTGGATCAATATCAGATAAATAATTGTGTAGGCAAAAGAAACCTGTAGAATCCAAAAGAAAGACTTGATCAAGAATTAGGTACCTAGCAACGGAGTCTGGCGACGGCAAGTTGTAACCTCCGGCATGCTTAGAACCCAGCGAAGGTAAATTGTATATATCCACAAGCTTTCGTTGCACCGGTTGCAGTGGCAAAGGCGGCTTCCGAAGCCCAGTTGGGGCTCTGTGATCTGATTTTTCATCATCCGAAATGACCCGAATAGGGTGTTCACTGGTGTTCACCCCAGCAACCGAAGACACAGCGGCTGCATCACTAGTAACTGAATTAGTTGGTGGTGGTGCATTTGGAGCAATACTCACATGCGAGAATTGTTCGTCCAAACCAACCATCTGATCATGAAATCTCGCATTACCATTTTCAATTCTAACTTTAATTGGGGGCAGATTTGACATTGATGGGGACAAAGAACTTGACCCGAATGATGAACTTGTTTCAACCAAAGAAGAATCAGGCAAATTTGAATGTACCTGTTTGTTAACTCCCAAATTCTCATTTTGGACATCTAGATTTGCTGAAGAATCACTCTTTTGAATACCGTCAAGTACCAATAAGTTATCAATGGCGGCAGATTCAGATAGCCCTCTAGGAAGTAATCCAGTACCTTTCAATGCATCGACAAACCAAGTTTCAGATTTGGCATCGTCGAGTAAAGAGCCCATGGAAGTGGCGATTTCCGGCATGGAAGGGAAGAGAAAGAGGCGGAGACGGGAGCGTTTCAACGGCGAGGCGGCTGTGGTACGATCATATTCTTCAATCATATTCTCCAAGTCTTCATCAGTGGAGACTGAAATAAGTGAATCGAGTTCTTCATCCGGGAGCTGGTACTTGAGGGTGAAGTGGCGGCCATTGAGGAGGGAATGGGAGAGGCAGGAGAGGAAGTCCACCAGAGAGGACCGGCTGTCCACCACCACAATGCGGGTGTCTCCTCCGACGTAGCAGAGAGACTTGTTGTGGGGATGAGGGATGATGTGGCCACCGTAGCTACACATGAGGCGGAGCTTGGCGCTGGGGACAGGTGGTAGTGGCTCATCCCAGGTGTCGGGGCGGGAGCCTGGAGAAGTATTGGCAGAATCCGGGTTGGTGGTGGCGGCGGCAGGGATGGGTGGTGCAATGGCGGTGGGATGCGGAGGCAAAGGTGGCGATGGATCCATTGGAGCTTGGCTTTAAAAATAAAATTTGATCACCTTTTTAACAAACACTAGTAACTGCACGTGCTTTGCACGTGCAACACTTAAAACTTAGTACAATTTAACGTGGTATATGCTGATTTTTGTTGTGTTTAAATTTTTGAAACTATGAATAATAATATATTTAAGGACAACACTAAATTCTTATATGATTATGAAGATTTATTTAGCTACAACAAATGTACACAAAAGTAATTCCATTGAGTAGACTAACATCTCATAATTGTTGAAGAATCTTTTTACAAAACTAATTTTCGTCGTTTCTTGATCACTTTTCTAT
>CAIGRO010172464.1:0-18091 GCA_903798355.1 Fraxinus baroniana
ACATATGGACCATATTCAATTATCTTCCAAATATTATAATCAATAGATTGAACATAGATCATCATCCTAGCTTTTCAATAATTGTAATGAGTGTCATCAAAGAAAGGAGGTAGGTTTGTGGAATGCCCCTCAAGATTTTAAAACATGGTGTTAACCATTACTCAAGATTGTGAAATCTTTAAAAAGGTGAGTACCAAGCTCTGATACCAATTGAAAGCCCAATATTGGCTAACCAAGAGGGGGGTGAATTGGTTATTAAATTTTTTTCTTAAATCACTCCAAATTTTAATATAATAATTATGCAAATAATAGATAATAATCTAAACACAAGTAAACACGTAAATAGAACAATGTAAATTTGCACGAAGTAAAATAGTTAAGTAAAAGGGATAGAGAGTACAAACGATATAGTATGGAGATTCGATCCAATGCAATGATCTACGTCTCTCGTTACTAAGCTCTCCAGCACGAGCAAGGCCTTTTTCACTATGTTGATTGACTTAGGTGCAATCCAACCATTTACAATGCTTCTGGTGACTTATAACCAAGGAGGAACGATCCTTTTACAATGTTGAGCTTTTCAGGACCTCAACACGACCTACAATTCAAAATGAATTTAGTGATGAGCCCGTTTTCATTTCATTCCCCAAATCCTCAATTTTCTTTCTCAAAATTCGACAATCAAATTGTCAAACTGAAGCAGGCCCTCAAAATCTTTGAGCTTTCCTTTCACTTCTCCTCCATCTATCTTGGAGATTTGAGTTCCCAAAACCATAGAAATACAACCGTCGAGAAATTGTAGCAATGGAGAGGTTAGAAGTAGAAGAAGAATAAGGCATCAGAAATCTCAGCAACTGGTGGAGATGACAGCGACATTGTTGCCAAGGATGGAGGTTTTTTTTACTGTACTATATGTGTGTGGGGGGTGTAGGAGCTATGTAATGCAGTGCCCAAGTAAATTTGAATTTGTAATTTCAAACTTTTGAACTTTTAGAATATTTTTACAGATTAATTTGTGATTTACAGATTTAGTAGTGCTATGAATAAATAATGAAATTAATGATAAATTTTCAAGGAGTTGTTGGGAATTCTGTGAATTTAAATGGGAATGGATTGTACGGAAACCTTGGATTGGTTTTGACTCGAAATGTTAAAATAAATAAATAAAAAAAAAAAAATCAGTCGTGTCTTCGTGCCTACATGGTGTCTCCATGTAGCACAGAGACAAATATATATTTTTTTTAATACATTGAGATACATAATACATATTCTTTTATTAGCTTAAAATTGTCCCGAAATGAGAGAAAAATGAAATAAGATTGGTAAATTCAAAAGGGGTGTCTACACTTTTTTTTAATCGAATTAGATTATAACTTAAATATGTTGCAATGTGCTAATTGATAACTATATTGTAATAAGATGTATGTAGAATTCTTTTTCTATATTTCACCACTACAATATACAATGGGCAAAACACTTTGTACCACATGTAGCGATTTTTGAAATTATTACTGAATTACTTCTTATAAAAAGGGCAAAACACTTTGTACCAGGTCGATCATCGTCTGAGGCGTTGCCTCCAGACCCCACGAGGGGACGCTACCCCCGCGACCTGACCGGTTAGGTCGATCACCGTTGGGGCGTTGCCTCGAACCCCATGAGAGCGCTGCCCCCATCAACGGCAACCCTGGCGTTGTCCCCGCTACCCATGTGTATTTTAATGTCGTTGTACTAATGTCATCTTTCTTATTAACATATTCACTGTTGAGCTGATATTTATCTGTTTTGATTTATATTGTCTTTTTATATGAATAATTTCCCATTTTGTTTCTATCTTTTATTTGTGCATTTTTTGTTGAAACTTTCAAGTTTTCTATTGAAAAAGTTTTGCTAAATAAGATTTAATTAGCGATGTCTCAAAAAATAATCAAAAATCAGTCAACACTTTTACATAGTCAACTATACTACGGCACGTGTCTTGCACGTGTGTCTCACTAGTGATGATTAAAAGAGACGTGAACACGCAATGCGTACAATGTTTTTTATCCTCTAATTTTTAATCAATGTATGTTTTGATTTGTGTTATGTTCTTGTAAATAATACAATACTGATTATCAATGGTTTCTTTAAGATTTAAGGAATTTGTTTGATGAGAATTCAATAAAAAAAAAAATCAATGGAAGTCCACGATCTGTTTTCACTATTCGTATTCCTCTCTTTAAAGCTCCATCTAAAATTCATTTGATTAATTCAACGTCTCTTACTCGTCATTTAAATCGATACTGAGTACTAATGATACTATTATTACTCTTTTGAAGGATCGTCACCGTTGTAGGTAGGGACAAATTTAGGTGGGGACTGGGTCGGACTGTAGCTTGGTCTTGTCTCCGGCTCGTTAATTTTTTTTTTTTTGGTGTAAAAAAAGAATTCATGTAAAATTTCTCCGTGTGTAAATATTATTTACGTATTAGGCTGACTTGTAGTTTTATCCTAAATCCTCTGGTTGTATGGTTGAAAATTTCTAAATGGGGTGGGTTGACTAAGAGAGACCACAGGAGAATGGGGGAGTCCATGAAATTGCAATTTGCAATTAGTCAAAACAAGACCTCTATAAGGAGTCATGACGAAGAAATACTGGAATATATTGTTCGTGATGGTATCTCATCCCATCCCATTTGTGAAAACAGAGTAAATTTATCTCATTAATCAACTCCCTCTAGTTAGATTTGTCAATGACCGCAAATTTTCAATAACACATACATGACAACATAGAAAAAACACGTTCATAGATTCTTTTTAGTAAACACCCTCTATCGGGCAAGTGAAAAAATTAAGATACAAAGTGATTATTTTCCTTTATAATTCTATTTTGTGATTAAAATGTCAAACGCCGTGTTTGTAATGGTTTCTTATCACTAAAATTGGCGATTGTCTAGATCAAAATGTGGTATCTAGATCATGGGCCCATAAAAATTATGTTCTTTTAAGCCATTTTTTTAAATCCCAAATTAAAGCATATGCCTCTCAATCTTTGTCTCGCGCATGGGTATTGTATTCTTCTCAATATTTTATAGAGGAAATTACATCAAATGTCATTTTGCCATCATATAATTACCAAAATGTCACCTTTCTAAACTAGTTGCAAGAATGTCAAAATTGGACATTTTTACCTCTCTGCATAATTTAAATGCATTGCATGTCTTGCATTGATTGAGATTTCACTACATTTAGAAATTGTACAATTTGTCATAACCAAAGCCTACCAAACCGTCAAAACAAGGAAAAAAAAGAAGGAAATCATTTTAATCTCTAAAACCTTTCACAACCCTCATCCGGCCAGAGAAAGAGAAAGGCGAAGACAATCTCCACCGGTCAACCACACCGTGAACCACCCACCACCGGCCACAACGAGAGACAGAGAAAGTTCTATCGATGCCGAAAAGAGAACTCCACCGCCCAACGAATGAGAAACCGACCGTGAACTCACTCCTCACTCAATTGACTCGCCGGAAAAGATTGATTGTGTAAGTCAATGTTTCGACATTTTTTCCCTAACTTCCTGAAATTATGTGATATGCATTTTTTCATTTGCATTTGGGTTTGTTGTGAAGTAATGCCTTTGGTGATTGTGTAATTTTCTGAATCTTTGGCTCTCTCTCTCTATATCGATTTTTCCATCTGGTTTAGGGTTTTATTAACTACTGGGGGAAAATGGTTGTAGAGGAAATCAGAGGAAAAAGTAGGTGTGAGAATGGAAATTATGACAATTTTCCAATGGGTATGTGTGTTCTTGCGGTTCAAGACAATCTAAGTTGCTTGAGAGTATTGAAAACTCTACTTAGAATTGTTTG
Organism: Fraxinus baroniana; assembly: GCA_903798355.1. Lineage (NCBI taxonomy): Eukaryota > Viridiplantae > Streptophyta > Magnoliopsida > Lamiales > Oleaceae > Fraxinus > Fraxinus baroniana. Next base: position 3,852 of record CAIGRO010172464.1, read on the forward strand.
ACCTAACTTTTTTCCAAATTTTAAGGGATTTTGGAATGTTGTCGGCCGTTCACCCATAATGGCTTGATTGAAATTATTAAAAAAAATGTAGCTTAATTGTTTTGTTGTTTCAAGAGATCTTAGATTCTAAATTGGGGTTTTTAAATGTAAATGACATCTGTTTGTGAACCTTCTACCATCTTGGTATGTGTCACCACTTCGTGTGCAATGGTTTACCTCATAAATTACTACATATGGGTGACTTGTGAACAAGTGTTCTGTCGTTCCCGACAGTTAGCTGCGTTCGACGGGTAAAATAGGGGGAGGCTAACTTAGCCTCAGAATTCTCGACAGTTGAGTAAATTTAGTACAAGTCAACTGTCGATCCCGACAGTTAGACGCAGAATTCTCGGCAGATGGCTGCCTTATGAAATAATGTGAAACACATATGTTCCATTTATTGTTAAATCTTCGTCACATGTCCTTTTACAGATTGTTCATGTTACATTGGGTAGTAGTTTCATGTCGTTATAATATTGACGGACATATGTTGATTACAATTTGTTTGCATCCGTTTGTACCATCTTTGTTAAGTATGCATGACGTGTGATTAGCTAACCCTTTCTTGCCTTCTTATTCATTGCAGAGTCCATGGAGTTCGAATTGTTGGTTCCGGAAGACGCAAGGTTGCGTGCACGCATATCCCAGTGAAGTAACCTCAAGTACGTGCAAAGGGTGTTGGAACACTTTGACGAACGACAGTACTACGACTTCCGCGAGTCGTCCTTGACTTCTTGGCCGACGTTCCAGACATCCAATTCTCTGCCCAGATCATCCAACAACTTGTCTTCAGAGGCATCCGAATAGACAAGTCGCACGAATTGTGGTTCAACGTGTAAGGACACTATTGTCAGTTTAGACTGCAAGAGTATGTAGTGGTTACCGGCCTGCGTTGCAGTGTTCCGCCTGATGACGATCGATTTCATCGAGTCCTGGAAAAAATGAGACTAAAGGACAATTATTTTAGATCTTTGGAGAAGATTTCCTGTGCTCAGATCGAGAAGACAATAGTTCGATCTTCGACCCCACTGGCTGATCGATACAAGCTGGGGCTTGCACTCATAGTGGAAGGAGTATTCAACGCTCCAAACAATAATGTGGGCATCGAGTTCGCAACACTTTCGATCGTCGATGACCATGATGTCTTTTTTGCCTACCCTTAGGGTAGAGTGGGGTACTCTCGTCTCATCAAGTGATTTCGGGGCAGATACGCTAACAAATTTCGCTATGCCAAGAGAAAGCATGAGAAGGAGATCAGTTACAGAGTTCACAGCTTTCCCATAGCCATGCTGGCAAGTACTGTCCTTTTTTTTTTCAATTTCAGCTGAATTTCTTATTAACATGAAAGTCTATTGGGTAATTGACGGGACACTAATTCACTATGTTTGACCCATCATGCGATAGATATGGGCGTTCGAGGCCATTCTTGAAATTGGTCAACGTTTTGGTTAGCGGCTCGATGAACGATCCTCACATCTTCTCGGCTGGACAGCCACGAAACAGTCGCAGCATCACACATATGATGCCTTCTTCAAGAAGGTGCAAGTAACCTTTCGTCTCCTGAGTTAGACAAAATGATATTGTCATTCAATCCAACAATGCGTGTTATTTCATTCCAATGAACAAACTGTTACATCATTCGCGGTTGCATGTTTTCGCAACGCTACGTCCGACCAAACTGGAGTGCAACCAACACTACATGTCAACTCTTGTGCCATTTGATGATCTTGTCGTGCCTATTTTGCACGACATTGCAAATACTGTGGTCGATGTGCAGTTTGATGCCGATGCCGAGGTCAGTAGAGGAGATGGGCAAGATTCGAGTAAACAAGAAGATGATGGGGATGAGACCAGTAGAGGGTCGGACGACATTGCTTCTGGTACGGGTGATCGTGTCGGGCAGTCTACTGAAGAAAATGACGATTCTAGTTCGGACAACGACAGAGACGGCGACGAAGGAGAGAGCCATGCTGATCATGCTCGTGGAGGGATGACAGGTGTACAAACTAGAGATGGGTTGACAAGATTGGACGTCGAGGACATGTTGTTGGATCAAAGAGTCCTATTTGAGATGCAACTCCGAACCGTGAAACTTGAAATATTCGAGCACATTACGGCTGAACACGCTAGACTCCGGGATTTCATATCTATAGTAGTTGCACCTGCCATTTCCACCGCATCTACAGCTCCGAATAACGTGCGAAATGACCCTGTACATTCTCCACAACCACCGCGAGGTACATGTACAAAGTGTCTTATAACTTCTAATTCGGAGCTCGTTATGTTTAAGACGATGGGATGGAATAACCTGAGTTGTTTGACTCACTGTAACAATCTGTAGGTTACGAAAACGACTTTGGCGTTGACATGAATCAGATGTCAAAAGAAGACGAATTCGCGTTGGGTGGCGGAGACCCCGAATTGAATGGTACGCTCATGTTTATGCTTGTTTAATTTATGTTTAGTTTGACACAAATTATATACAATTATTTGGAGTATAACGATTCCCTCAAAGATGCGAGATAATTATCTGAGAATTGTTGAAGAGATTCGAGATTTAAAGACTATCTACCACATTTTTTCTACGTTTTAATTCTAGGTGTGGACTATCAATCTAATTTGTGTTTTGGTATATAATATTCCTTTAAGTTTTATAAAAGTTAGGATAACAATTAACCACTTATTATTACATTTTGTATTTTAGTGTTAGTTTCCATAATTTGGTTTTGAATGGTTGTTAGGATTTTAATGCATTTTCAGTTATACAGCTGATAATTGAATTGATTTGTGATATCTTTTGACATTCGAGAAAATAAATAGAAATTATAGCACGTAATAACAATATTGTAAAGTTTGTTAGAAGATATAAATATAACCCTAATTCTTTGCACGATCTTATGAATGTTCATATGTTTCAATATATCTTCATGTACTTGCAACATCGTCCATAGAATATATTAACCTCCTTATATATTCTGATAAATTAAATTCCAGTTTGACTCTAACTATTTTTGTACGTTTCATTTATTTTGTTCATTTCACTGACCTCCGTTACCTTATAAGGAGATTATTGTACATTGTTTTTCCATTGTTCTGTTGTGGCAGGAGAACAGTTGTAGGAGGAACGTGTGGCCAGGTCGAAACAGAGCAGGATCTGCATGGCAATCAGAGAGACGATGCGGGGACCGCTTCAGGCGTGATGGAGGTGGAAGGCAACTTCTTCGCACTATACTTCCGCCTAACTAAATCGTCCAACAGCTTCTCATGTACATGAGGACACACACATATTTCATTGACTTATTTCTAACTAAATATTTGTCTATTTTTTCTGTTCCGTAGGTGGCCCAATCGAAGACCCAGTGAAGCCTACAGCGGTCCCTATTCGCAGGCGGCGTTCCACAATAGTGCGAACTAAAAATGACAAATGTTATTGTTTATGTTCCGTAGGAGGCCCGACCGAAGACCCAGTTCAGCCTACAGTAGTCCCTATTCGCAGGCGGCGTTCCACTCGCCTTCGAATGCCTGCAACATCAACTAGGACGCCATACACTCGGGGTAGGAGGCAAACACGTAAGAAATAGTTGAGATGATTTTTGTACATTTCTTTTCTTTTCTTCCGGTGACTATCAACTAACTCCGGTATTGTGAACGTCTACGTAATGTGACTTCGACGGACATAATTTTGTGAACGTTTCATTTCATTTCATTTCATTCTTCACAGATTTGCGTGGAAGGTTGTTTCGTAATGTTGATCATGGTTAATGGCATATTGAATATTGTGTTTAAGTAAATTTCAAAATCTTGTAATTTTAAAACAATTTCAAACATTTTGTCGCATATGGCAAGCAGTGCATTAGCTGTACATTGTTGTTCAATGGGTTTTTGTTGCAGCGATTACTTCATGGTCCACTTAGGTAACTATAGATTGTTCAAATTGCGAGTCATAAAGGATAGGGCAACCCGTAATGATCGGCAATGACAATTCAATCGTATATTATGAAAATAATGACATCGAGAAGAATAACTTATTACTTAAGAATTATAAAATTCGCATCTACAACTTATTTACGGTTGACTAACTACATATGGTAAATAATTACGACTTGTACATTGTCGTGCACATTTAAGTTTGACATTGGACTAGGTGGTTGGCTATTTGTCCTGCACATTTAAGTGTGACATTGGATTAGGTGGTTAGCAATATGAGCATCATAAATGTTCTAACACCCAGTCCAGTATAAATAGCATGTCCACTTCTCATACAAGTAACACTTGAAAACCCCCACATGTAAGACGACGATGTTAGGCTTTCCCCCATAATGATCAAGGCACCTAAAAGAAATTACAGAAGCGTGTAGAGGTAAAATTCTTGAGAGTGCTTTGAAAATCTCCAATGATCCTGGTCTCTTGCAAGTCATGTTATTACAAATCCGTATTTTGATTCCGCTCTTTTTTTGGTCGAAAGATGATGATGATGAAGTTGCAGCTGTTTTGTATATAGCATGATTTGGCGTAAAGTTGAGGGTCTTTGCTTTGGTTGTCATTTCTTGCATCGTCGCCCATCACTCTTTTGGCTTCATGGAGTGGTGGTCACTTCTCTTTTTCCATTTCTCAATCATCATCTTCAACCCTGCATCACCACTACCGCAAACCACCATCACTGCCATCGCCTTACATGGCTCAGATACCACTCCATCTTCTCCAACAAATTAGTGGCAGAAGAGATTTGGAAATGGATTTTTGAATTTAGGATAAAAATATGTGAAATTGGAGAGTTTTGAAAGAATGAATTCGTGGTGGCGGTGATGACGACGAATGGTGAGGTGATGGTTGGCCGGTTGTAAGAGGTGGGTTTTCCTGATTTAATTTTGATTGTTAGGGGTGGGGTTAGGGTTAGAATTAGGGTTAGGGTTAGGGAAGATCATTTCTCTTTTTATTTCTTATTTTAATTATTTATAATAGGGAAATGTAAAATTATTGTTCTGCCCTTTTAAAAATTGTTAAAATAGGCCCAAATCATTTTCTTGGTCAAGTAACGAAAAAGTTGATTTTTTATTCATTTGGACTTCAGATGCTTATTTTTGAATTGTTAGGAATTTTCGTTAGCACAAATTGAAGGTTATTATAAAATCTGCAAAAGCTGAAAAGATTAGAGACCACTACTGCAATTTTCCCTAAAAAGAATATATGCCTCCTAAATACTTCAAGTACATAGGGATGGCAAAAAAAAAAAAAAAAACTCGACAAACCTTATACCCACGGGGCGAGGATTAAAATTTGTTAAAATAGGCCAAAAATAATTTTCTTGGTCAACTAACGGAAAAGTTGATTTTTCATCCATTTGGACTCCAGATGCATATTTTTGAATTGTTAGGAATTTTCGTTAGCACGAATTGAAGGTTATGATAAAATCTGCAAAAATTGAAAAGATTAGAAACCACTACTGCAATTTTCTCCAAAAAGAATATATGTCTTCTAAATACTTCAAGTACATAGGGATGACAAAAAAAATCTGACAAACCTGATACCCATGAGATGGGGATTACTCGCTTAATCGGGTATTCGGGTCGAGGACGGGGTGAGAAATTTTGCCACAGGGCAGGGATGGGTAACGGGTGCCCAGTCTTGTTTAATTTTTTTTTTAGAATTTAATATTTTAAATGGAAAATTTCACGAAATTTCATTAATTCTAATAGAAAATAGCAACTAAAATTATTGGTTTACAAATTTAGGAGACAAACGACTGTGTTTTAGCTACACCAAATAGGGATATTCTATTAGCTCTTGTTCCATAAAACTATGCTAAAATTTTGTCAAATTCTGAACTTGTACAACTTCAATATTAACAACGCGTCTCACGAGATCCAACAATTTTTATCAACTTGTTAACCTCACATTACAAGTTTTAGCAGATTTTAATAAAATTTAATGAAATTTGAAGTTAAAAAATGAGTGAAAATTATGAGACCGATGAAATATGTTGTTAAAAATAAAATTTGACCATCTTATATCTCAAAAAAAAAAAAACCTTTGTCAAACTGGTACTCAATTCTAATTGAAGTTGTCGTGACGAAAGTACTAGAGGAAAATGAAGAGAAATGATGTGTTGACTTGTTAAAAAGTCCTATGGGTTCAGAGTTACTTCTAGATGGAGTCGGCCAATAAATGGAGAGACAGATGGACATATTGGAATTGGTGGTTTATATGTAAAAGAATAGGAAATTCTATGATAAAAGACGTCTAAAATTGATCAAGTTAGAAAAAGAAGTAAAGACAAAAGTACAAGAAAGTCGTTTAAGGATTTTTCTTTAAAGTATTATTGATAAGTTCATATAGGGGTCTCTAATTCACACATAAAAAGCAAAGGGGTTATCATCCTCCAAATTCCTATCACGCGTTGGTGACATTCCGAAATCAAACTTGAGCTCATGGTATCTTTTTATTGCTTTTGTGTTGTGACTATGAAGAACAAGGACGTGGTGACTATTCCTTTATCTTTATGCTTGATTAAAATCACAAGTATTTATTGTTTTTTTTTTTTTTTTATGGATGCAAGTTTATTTCTGATTTTCTCACTCTAATAACTGAAATATAGTATAATAATTTGTGCACGATGACAAAAGAGACATGAACTTCGTAATGTGTTGTGCTTGTACTATTGTACGAATTTAGGAAGTTGATTGTCTTCATAAGTAATGTTATTTGTACATAATTATATGCACACGGAAAGAGAAAAAAAATTGTTTTGAAGAGAGAGAGAGAGAGAGAGAAGAAGAAGAAGAAGAAAAAGAAAAAGAAAAAGAGATCAGTTAAATTTTAGGGTTGTGCTATGTGTACATAACAATTTATTGGATCAAAATATCATCAATCAAATAACTTACCCACTTACATTTTGACGTCACATCATTATGTAAATAGTTATGTACAAAAATATTTTTCAATATAATGCCATGTGATCAATCTATATATCTATCTGTAAAGAGTAATGTTATTTGTAGTGAAAACTGTCGGTAGTCTTCCTGCATGGCATATTGTGACAAGTCAATAAAAAATTATCACATTAATACACCAAATTATAAATCGCCACATATATGCCACGTAGAAAGACTCTAGTAATCTTCATTGCGAATAACATTATGAGGAAATTACACTCAGCCCTACTTTTAGATTTCCCATTTCACAAATCAAGAATCAAGTTTCATAATACAAAAATCAGATTTTAATTAATATATTTTTTTATTTTTTTATTTTTATATCCATCTAAAATATAAATTAATTTATATACCGTCCCTACCATATCTCCCTAAAATCAAACCCTAAAATCAAACCCATCTCCTCTCCACTTTCTCTGCTCAAATGTCGTCGCCATGACAACCGACAGTTCCTCCCATCGCCGGAGATAAGTGCTGCTGCCTCCACCTTTTCTATTCTCACCGTCGCCCTTACACATGAGTGGAGGTGAGCTTCTGCTAGCAATTATTGTCCAGATTAATGATTTCTGCTTCAAGGGTGTAAAATTAATGTCGTGCAGGTGTTGAAAGAAGACTCCATTTTTCTTGCAACTTCAAAAAGATCAACTACAGACAAATGCAATTTACCGGTGGGAATTAATTTGTTCGTCTCTGCTGCTCGTACAGAAAAGGATCTGGTGAAAGCTTGTGAATCAATTAAGAGAGTTACAGCAACGCTATTGCCAAGTCCATGATTATGCAATTGATCGGTTTCAAAGGCTTTTGCTAATTAAACAAAGAATGCTGAAAAGAAGGATTACAGTATTACAAAGTCAAAAGAAGATTTTCATTATATTGTTTAGTTGTGTAGAGTACGGCATTCCAAACGGTGCAGATATGTTATTTCCTTTTTTTTTGGAGTTTGATTTATCGGATGGTTGTGGTGGTTGTATGCCAATTTTTGCCGATGGTTGCAGATATGTGATTTCTTCCGAACGGGGTTGTTGGGTGTGTGCGTGGGTGCTGTGACGTGGTGTTGGCGGTGGATCGGGCGCTGCAAATTGTGGATTTGAAGTTGGTGGCGGCGGCGGCGATTTTGTGTTCCGTTTATGATTTGTGTGTTTGATTTGGCTGTGCGTATGGCGATAGGGTCTTGGGTGGTGATAGTGGTGTTGGGGAGGGTGTGGTGTTGGCTTTGAGATGTTGATGGTGCCGCTAGTGGAGGTAGTGGTGAAGTGGTGGTCACAAATGATTTTGGTGGTGATCACAAATGATTTGGTTGTTTGTGACCAATAATTTGGTTGGTTGGCGATCAATAAACAATATGTGACCAATGAATTAGATAAAATGTGACAAATATATAATATGTGACCTAAAAATTATTAATTTGTAATCAATGATTTGATAAATTGTGACCTAAATATAATTTATGTTCAATTAATGTGATGTTTGTGATCATAAATAAGTATTGTGACTTATAAATTTTGTGATCTGTGATCGATGAATAAATTGTGACCTTTAAATTTNTTAATGTGATGTTTGTGATCATAAATAAGTATTGTGACTTATAAATTTTGTGATCTGTGATCGATGAATAAATTGTGACCTTTAAATTTTTAAGTTGTAACCGATGAACAAATTGTGACTTGTGAAAATTTTGAATTGTGACCTAAAAATTTTCGTCGGAGTTGGAATACATGTCAGAATCGGAGCTGTCGTCGGAATAAAGTGGTGGTAGAACGGTCATCAGAATAGTTGATGGAATCGGACCGATCGTCGGAACGATCGCCGGAGAAGGGTTGTGACCAGAACGGTAGTTGGAATAGTCCCTGAAGCGGTAGGGGTGGTGGAGGTGGAGTGAGATAATTATATTATATTAGAATTAAATATTTAATAATAATTAGATTTAATAATTCATTATTTCATGAATAAAAAATTAAAAAACATGATTTATGAAATTTGAAACTTGTTAAAATATTTAATAATAAATTGATTTAATAATTCATTATTTCATAAATAAAAAATAAAAAAATTTGATTTGTGAAATTTGAAACTCATTTTTGTATTTTTGAAATGGTGTAAAGTAAATACCTTATAAATGTATTGTTCCCTAACATTATTCATCTGTAAGTGATTATCTACATGTAGCATTACTCGTGTTTATAAAGTAAAAATGACTTGTGAGATTGAGATTTTACGTGCGCACACATATTGAACTAATCAAATATAATTTTAACTACAGATTTCATCTGACCCATAATTTTTATAAAATCTTAAACCACGCATTTCATTCAAATTTTATAAAAATCTTTTAATTTTTTTTTATCAAAAACTTTGCCAAACAAGCCATTAATGTAGAAGGAGCTTTGATAGACTCGTTGACACATGCGTGTCCATAGAAACAATATACTAACGAAACCTTAATTATTATTTATAATATTGTCTAGTGTTATAGACTTTACTACAATTCTAAACGGTTTAATAACAATTTTGGTTGAGGTTCTCGTGCTTAAGGGACAAGAGGAAAATGAAGAGAAATGATGAAAAGTTAAAATGAAGTGTCAACCTCCTTTAAGTGGACCAACATGTTGAGAGACAGTTGGACATCAAGTTAGAAAATGAAGTAAAGACAAAATACAAGAAAGATGTTAAAGAATTTTTCTTGGAAGGATTATTGACAAGTTTGTCTAATTCACACATAAAAAGTAAGGTGGTTATCATCCTCCAAATTCCTATTACGTGTTGGTGGCATCCCAAAATCAAAACTTCGAGCTATTGGTGGTTTTTCATCGTTTTTGTGTTGCGACTATGCAGAACAAGGACATGGCATCGTAGTTACGTGCTACATGTGTAGGGTATTAGTAGTTCCTAGATAGCTTTTGTAGGATTTTGAAACATGCTAAAACATGAATTACGATAAAAAAATAAAAAAATCATTTAAAGAATGCATTACAAGATTTTTGTTTGGTTTAATCACCTTGCATCTCAAAACTCCAAAATATGCATTTTCTTTTTCTTCAATGGTCCCAATCCCAATTACAATGGAATGAATTTTTTATCCACAATCTAAGTGCCTTAATTTGTAAGTTTTCATGCAAAAAAATGATTTTAGGGCATTTTCAAATTTTGTTGTATTTTCACATACGAATTTCACCGTTCTCGTCGTCTTTTCTATCTCTCTTTTTCTAGGTAATAACAATTGGAGGTTGCATGGGAGTTATTACGCCTCGCCTCTGAGGCTTAAAGAAAAGTTCCCACGTGGAAAACCCTGTGGACAGGAAGTCAACAAGAAAATTAAAGGAAGGTTCATAAAGACGAATAATGGAAAAGTCAAACAAGATCGAAGCCCAAACGTTAAAGGACCGAAGTTCATGCCGAACCTCTATCTCATGGACGACGTCACCGAACCTCTACCTCATGGACGAAGCATTACAAACCATCCGAAGTTATTAAGCTTACGTTGTCCCATGCTATAGATTTGAAGATTTTTTAGAAGTGATTCATGTAACGTTTGTAATAAAGTTTGTTAGTATATCGGCCTATTATGTAGAGTGGCAGACCCCTTTTCAATATATTAATTATACGAGTAGACAGTGATATGAAACCCTAATTCAAGAGATGAGGCCACGTGGCTCTGATCCGACGATCACCACGTCAACCAGAACAGTATAAGTAGATCATCTTTGTATGAAATAGGGGTTGGATTCTTGACGGTCATAGATGAGAAATATACACTTGAATACATGAGAAATCCATACAAACTCATAGTGAAATTACTGTTGATGATCTTTACAAATTACTAGAAGCAACATAGTGATCTAAATACACATTTCTATCGATCCTTCCACATATTCTCGTTGATGGTAAATCGGATTACTTCGATAATTTCTTTCCAGTGATCGTTGTTAGTGCGATCGTTGTCGTTTCACACAGTCGGAGCTTGAATATCTTTGTCTCTGACCGTAAAGTGTCTCCCATGTCCATTTTTGTTTATTTACCGTCGTTAGTCCGGTAAGAACGCGCCAGAATCGCACTTGACTTGGCAAGAGTGGGCCCATATCTGTTGAGTTCATTTTTTTGGGTCAACAAATTGGCGTCTTCTGCGGGAAACTATACATTTAACCACGAAAACACATGGAGAGAAGTGAGCCTGCAACAAAGTTTGGCAAGAAGAGTCCTAACCCTTGAAAAAGGAGAATCTTTAAAGAAAGGACCAGTAGAGACTCTCAATCCCTGAAAAAGGGAAGTTCTTGAAGAAAGAACGGTTGAAAAATCCTAAGATCCATCATTTATTTGGCCCTTGTAGAAAGGGAAATCTTGCTAAGTGTTTGAAGAAGAATGAGTTCGAATGATGAAAGCACATCTCAAAGGACAAGACGACACCCTGAAGAAGAGGAACCTTCGCGAGCTGTCCCAGTTGCCCACCCACGACCCCCAACACATAGATGATGAGGGTCCAGGGACGGAGGCAAATTCGCGGCTAGGCTTACTAGAGAAATGGTCACAATGGCTGCAAACATAAGGAACATAACCTAGCAAAACTTAGACATACAAGAGATGCTGATGAACATGCAGACACTATAGGGGTACATTATTTTCCCATATGCAGTCCCTGAAAACACATTCCCTAATCCTCATGAATATTACCATGAAAAAGAAGAGGTCCAAAGCCAAATGGCTAAACTCCATCATGCCAGGATGGAGCCTCCCAGGAGAGGGAGGTCGAGGTTAACAGGTTAACCAATTATGCTTCGGAGAGACAATATGAAGCGCCATTCAACTTTTCTTCAAACTATGAGGTCGACTAGTGTCTTCGACGGGATAATCCCAGGGTTGCCTAGGAATAGCTGAACTTACTCACCCCATGTACTTAGGAATAGGTAGGCTCATCCTATTCTTCATATGTCTAGAAATAGGCTACATGAGCTTTTTCATTATGAAAGACAACAACCAGCCTATCAAGAAGAACATCAGGTCCCTCCCCCTAGAAATAGACGTGAGAAAAGGGACCAGGCTAAGAGTGAAGCAGGACCTTCCCAACCACATCTCCAAACCTACCAAGGGGAGGATGAGGACTCTGATGAGCCCTAATGGTCTTGCGACCTTGACAACGATAATGACCATTTGCATTTCTTAGAAGCCATAAGGAATGCCCCAATGTTGAACCACTTCACTCTCCCTAAAATCCCTAAGTATAATGGGAGAAGTGACCCTCGAAGCACATCAACACCTTTAAGACCCATATGAATTTGAAAGGGGCCACCCCATCTATGAAGTGTAGATCTTTTCACTTAACTCTGAGTGGAAGAGCTAAAATCTGGTATACAAGGTTGCCAGAAGGTATCATTCGGAGCTGGCTGAACCTCAAAATGACGTTCTTGAAATGCTTTGCAACAAGCAAAGATGGAGAAATGCCCCTTCAGTGGCTGCAAGCCATGCGACAACAACAGGGCGAGACGCTAAAAAGCTTCTTGTCCCGTTTCTCTAATGAAATGACCTACTGTATACAGGTCACGGATAGGGAAGCATTAACTGCCTTAAGGGGAGGCTTGGACATGAACTCTCTTTTGGAGAGACGTGTAAAATAAGGACCCCGCCATATATGACGCACTACTAGAAATGATAAGGCAGGAAATCCTCAATGAAAAATTGAGAGATCATACGAACAAGACCAGCCAGGGTCTTTCCCCTCCTTAAATGCAAAGGGTGAGAGACCCTACTTTCCATTTGATGGACCACCAGGCATCCCTAAATCGTGGACAAGAATTAACTTCATAACACTCAATGCAGTACCTACTTTGGCTTATGAGGAGGTAAAACCTGATGTTGAAATACATCAACGCCAATCCTACTCAAGGTACCCATCAAAGGAAAGAGGTAGGGGGTAAAGCACTGAACCTAGAAATAGGGACAAAGTGCCCAACTACTGTGCTTACCATCAATCCCATGGCCGTCGTACAAAGAATTGCTGGGATGTCGCAAGACACTCCCAAAATACAAGCCAAGGAAGATGAAGACGCTCCCAAAGGGATGCTCCTCCCAGGCAAATCCAACAGCATGGAAATACTGAGCCAAGGCATCCCAACCAAAATGACCCTTCTAGAAAGTAGGAAAATGATACAGAAAAACTTAGAAAAGGTCAAAGGCAAAGACGAAGCCCCTGACGAACAATGGTCAAGAACTTATTAAGAAAATTGATACAATCAATAAAGCCTACATGTTGGGGAATAATCCAGAAACTCACAAAGAAATTACGATAGAGAGGCAAGTGACCCCCTATTACAAGCTTCATAGTTAACCAGTCCTCCACCAAAATAATTCTGTCGATCATGTTTATTCATAAAGATATAATAGGTGTGCATTATCCACACTGTGATGCCTTAGTAGTAAGGACAATCGTGGACCATAACAACCTGAAAAGAATGTTAGTGGACAATGAGAGTTCAGTCAACATCACCATTGGGACCACATTTGACAAAATGAAAGTTGACCACGAATTGACCCCAATGAGTTCCCCCTTGTATAGATTCATAGGGGATAGTATCATCCAAGGGGCAAAATCACTCTAGTAACAGAAATGGGGATCTCACCATCAACCGGACACCACTTCATGGAATTCTTGGTGGTTGATAATCGATCTGCTTATCATGGGGTGCTTGGAAGGCCATCTTTGAAGGAACTATGGGCTGTCTCCTCCATCCATCACTTGTGCAAGGACCAAAATGCTACTTTAACATCCATTTTTGATATCTTAGTTGACATTCGATGATGTGTAAAAAAATTCGACAATTGATTTGAATAAGTGTTATATAAATAAATGACCAGATTATCTGCTACATTATGGAATATCAACCCGATGTCTACAAAAGTCCCGAACCGACCCAGACCAAACCGAACCGAACCGAATCGAGCGGTTCTTCATAAGCTAAATATCTGAACGGGTATCCGAATTGAGAATCGATGGGTTTGGATCGGATCTCGAGTCTAGATTAAGAATCAAATAATCGAGTAAGAACCGAATTTAATAATTTTTTTAAGTTTTATATTGAATTAATTAATTTTTTAAACAAATCAGCAAATTAATCCAGCCAAATTAGTTTTTTTTTTTTAACTTTGCCAGCCCAACATTTGATTTTGAGCCTTATGCTTAAATTATTTTTTGTTAGCCCAAGCTGTCTAATATTAGTATCTATTTTTTGGTATGGATCATCGATGTTTTAATATTGGAAACAATACATAAATCCTATATAT
>CAIGRO010172472.1:0-19055 GCA_903798355.1 Fraxinus baroniana
TATTTCAAGCTTGAGTATTGCATCATAATCTCAAGACAATAGGCTACAAAAATCGAATTTGAGGTAGATGAAAGAAGGAAGAAAAAAGAAGCCAACTCTCTGTTTTTGAAATGTAAAGAGACGGACAAAACATACACGCAAGAGAGAGAAAAAGGAAGTGTATATAAGAAGCCAAACCCACGTGAAAATGTAGAAGCCCAAAAAGTCAAAGCCATAGAAAAAATATCTCACAAGGTTTACATCCTAGCCTTTGATTTAATCCAAGGGTCAAAATTAATTCCAATGAGAACCACTTAAACCCCACAAAATCCTCCTACATTCGCCAATGTTTAAACGACAACAGCAGAATAGCACCAGCAGCATCTAATTGTTGTTACATGCAAAAAGATTATAAGTAAAGAAACAAAAATCACCCCCCTCCAATGTTACACTACAAGACCAATTCTATAAATTAACAACTTCTTTAATTGCAAATAAAATAATCGAATAAAGTTAAAGCTCGAGTTCCATGTAAGGAACAAACAACTCCCACAAAAATTATACACCAGGATGGGTTTCCAAGCTCTCCATTTTTTTTTGTCTCGAGTCTACTGAACTTCTAATGGATCGGGTGGTAGTGGGCTGATGCTTTTTTTGGAGGCAGCTTACGCAAGATGTACAGTACAAGAGCTGAAGGAAGAATCTCGACCAACTGTTTCATACAAGACATGTTGAGTAATATATATGTCAAAACAATTGGCAAAAAAGGAGGGTAGGTGGGAATGAAGTTGTGTACCATGTAGTAGATTAAATTCAGAACTGGATGGTCCAGCACTTCAAGTGAGGCCTCTGAATCAAAAGCAGAGAGCACAACCTGCAGAGAACACACACTATAGATCAAATGAAGTTCTGCCAATCTAAAAACAGCACCAAGAGGAAAGCAATAAGATGAGGGACATCTTTTTCGTAATTCCCTTGTAATTATAAATATACAAATTATTTCATTGGTCGCACTAAATATAATCTATCATACACATGATTTTGTACATATATTGAGCTTGCTATGTGGGAATGGGAATCCCATATGTGCATTTCATTTCTCAATATCAAAATCCCAATAATGGAGACAATGATAATTCCAACAAATATGTTTGGGCTTCCAGTAAGACTATTGGACAAATCTTGTCCATTGTAGGAAGTTGATTTTTAATAAGTTCCTGCATGAAGGCAAGGAAAAGGCAGACAACCTTGGATTTGAGATTTTGTATTAGGCAAACAACCGATTTCTTAAAAAATTGCATTACCACACACAGTCTCAGAATTATGCTTACAACATGAAAACTATGAAAACAAAAGGACTAAAATGATGTCATTCTAAAGGTGAGTATTGCCTCAAAATTTTGCTCACAACATGGAAACTATGAGAATGGAAGGACTACAAGGATGTCATTCTGAGTATAAGGACTAAAAGGATGTCATTCTAAAGGTGAGTACAACATGATCCATACATTTTATATGAATGAGGGAATGGAGATATTTTCCTTGTTCTACCCCAGCTCCCTTCCCCTCTCTTCTGGAAGCAACAACAATAAAAACACAATGCATTCATTTATGTGAATGATGCATACCGATGAAGACAAAGGAGCTTTTTATACTTGCAGAAATGGAGACACTATTAAGACAGTTGAAACAACCAGGAGATGAGCAAAAAAATAAATAAATAAATAAATTTATTCAATTCATGAATATCAAAATTTAAACAGCCACTACATTAGCATTAATGTAATGAAGTGAAAGGCAAGTTTGACCTTACCATAAAGCACCTTATTAGGAAACAAATGAAGCATATGGCCGTCACAGATCCAACCTGCAATAATAATTTCCAATCAGTTCAGCTTACAAGAAGGAGAATAGACAAAAGTGATGGGAGGGTACATTTCATAAATTATTGTCACATTTTCAAAGTAGATGACTACAGTCAAACTGATGAAGTTCCTGTATCTGTAAATTTTCTCCACATGGCTAAATCATGAGAATTGATAGCACGGCAATCAATTTCCATGAAGTTCCCATTTTGAATGCATCATCTAGCCAATTGATAGTATCTATGTTAATCACCAGATTTGGAAAGCATTGCTCCAAATAAATCTGCTAATCACATTTTTCAAACATTTTGTGAGATAGAGAAAGTTTGCTATGTCCAAATTCAAGTTCCGCCATTGCACCAATTTAAGTGGTAATGATGAGATAGATCAAAATATGTTTTTTCCATCACCCATTGCTAGGCAAGGGAAATCGAGATAACCTTCAAAAGTTAACAGTAGGTGCCATTTCGTATCCTGAACATCCCTTTGGGTACAAAACTCAATTAGCCCTAGTTTGGTGTAGATTAAAATCTACTAAAAATTTCAAATCAAAATCAACAATTAATTTTAACCACGCATTTCATCAAACTCACTACTTTTCAACCACACATTTCATCAATTTTTATCAAAATCTGCTAAAAATCTGATTTTAATCTGCATCAAACATTGTCTTAGTAATAAAAGATAATTAAACACAATAAAGTTGTGAAATATTTAA
The DNA here is from genome assembly GCA_903798355.1 of Fraxinus baroniana. Classification (NCBI taxonomy): domain Eukaryota; kingdom Viridiplantae; phylum Streptophyta; class Magnoliopsida; order Lamiales; family Oleaceae; genus Fraxinus; species Fraxinus baroniana. The sequence continues at coordinate 2,563 of CAIGRO010172472.1, forward strand.
ACACCACCAAGCTCAAGACACAAAGTACTATAGCATACACAATATGCATCTAGTTCTAATAAAAATATAATTAGTACCAACCTCTTGAAGCTTCTTTCTCCTTCCTTTGGACTCAATGGGAAAGCGTCTCAGCATGAAAAATAACCTAGAAAGGGAGGGGCACCAAATGGACTCTCAATAAGGGGAAAAAAAGATGCAAATTCACATCCTTAAACTAGTTTAAAGAATTAATATAGCATCAGATAATTAAAGCAACAAATATGACAATTTTCAAATATTCACCTTCCGCCATACAGCAAGAAACCTAATGCAGCTATAAATGATACCACTGTAAAGTCCAAAGAAGATGAGCAAGCTTAGCCAAGTCCAGAAAACTAGTTTCCGGAATATTAAGAAAGTGAAAAGTTTCAACCTTGCATAACTGGAAATTAAAAATGAGAAATAAATAGAACGAGATTAACCAGCAATAAATATCTTGCCAAGAAATTCCACAGCACTGTTATCATCTATCCAGAAGTATACCCAGATACAGACCTGATGTCAACAATTTTTTTCTTGTAAGATTCTACATATATATAACAAAAGGCATTGTATGTGTATCACCAGTGAGTGTAGAATAATGGGGTGACTGTATGCCCAATAATTGTAGAGCTAAACCAACATAGTTTTTTTAGTTGGACAGCCTTGTTTGGTTTAGCTAAAAGTTAATAAAAGTTGTGGATCTCATGAAATGTGTGATTAAATGAAATTGATGAAAAAATGAGTTTTAGAAAATGGGGTTCAATTAGGGGCTTAATTTAGAAATACCCTGCTGAGAAGATCTTGTTATCTATCACTTTAAAACTCTGAAAGGAGGCTTCTATTAAGGTGCAAACAAAAGAAGAATACCTACAATATTTGGAATTCTGTTTAAAAAGGCATCCATCACCATGGTTCTCAAGCCAGAACAGATGATAACTTTTACAGTATTAACATGACCATACATTAAAAACACTAGTAAAAAGACACAAACAACCAAAAACCAAGAGATGGTATAAATATGTTGTTGCAGAATAAGAGGAAGTGCAATAGACCTGTATGAAATATATTCCACCATTGATTGAAAAGTAGAAAAGTCTAAGTTTATCTGTTGGTAAACTTCTAGCCTGCCCAATAATAAGGATGAGAGAGTTAGAGTAGATTGTGTTACATGACAGCATTCACAAGAATGCATAATTGGCATGGAGAGATATTTTTCTAGAACTTTGAAATACCTCTAACTGCATTACAAGCATTCATACTTCATTTGCAAGATATTTATATGAGGATAAGGATTAGCTACTTACCTGGTGATATATCTCAGCCCAAAATAGGACAAGAAGTGTATAAGTAGAGAAAAATAGCAGTCCAGGAAGATCCATCAGTAACAAAGTTAGCACCTGATTTAAAATAAAACGGAGTTGATTACATTGACTAGCATTTAAGCATGGTATTCACCATATCATTAAAATAGTTCAGTTTTGAACTCAAGGAAACCATTCTGTGCTCAAAAAATTATAATGCAGAACCACAACACTAGCACTAGCATTATAATTGTGCATATACAATACAAGTTATTTTCTGGTTCATTAAAAGTGCAATTGAAATTTGATTAGCTTACATAAAACTTCAAATAGAACAGAAGAAATGATTATTAAGAAAGTGGAAATGTAACTCATGTACGATATGTATTTTTTTTGCGCATCATTTCAACAGCTAACACATATGTATCTCAACAGAAGAATGATCAAAGTAAAAGCAAATCAGAAAGTCATCTCATCAGTAGCTCACTTAACAGGCTAATGTTTACAAGAGTGTTAAAAATGACCCGTGAAATTTGTATTCATATCCTTGAAGTAACAACCACCTATACAATACAAACAGATGGAAGCACAGTGAAACCTAAGCAGGCCCTAACAGTCAATGGTAATACGAGATTAATCGATCAACCCCCTATTATGTTGCCCATTCCATAGGACTAAGAAAAGGAATAGCAAAATGAAGAAGATCCAAAGCAGCAAATTTAAGCAAGAAGGTGGAGGTAATACAAATATGACAGAAATTTCTGTCTCAAAATTCTATCATTTGGAATTCTGGCATCGCCTTTTGATGGGGCTATTCTTCATCATTTTAAAACTTATAGATATTTACACCAGGCTGAGAATAAGAAGCTTTAAGCAGAAAGACGATTTGGGAGGAAGAAAAAGAGAACACAGAATTTCTACCATGAAGTGGCAGAAACTGTCGTCATGTAATGTACTAAGTACTTTTAAATCATTGATAGCTTTTATCAGGAATAGCGAAGTTTACCCTTGGACGCAAAAGAAAGACCAGCTTGTGAAATCCAAACATGACCGCACGCACTGCATAGTAGCTTTACAATCAAAATCAGTGAATTGAAAAATGAGCATAAAATAAAAGTCAATGGTAATACGAGCTTAATCGATCAACCCCCTATTATGTTGCCCATTCCATAGGACTAAGAAAAGGAATAGCAAAATGAAGAAGATCCAAAGCAGCAAATTTAAGCAAGAAGGTGAAGGTAATACAAATATGACAGAAATTTCTGTCTCAAAATTCTATCATTTGGAATTCTGGCATCGCCTTTTGATGGGGCTATTCTTCATCATTTTAAAACTTATAGATCTTTACACCAGGCTGAGAATAAGAAGCTTTAAGCGGAAAGACGATTTGGGAGGAAGAAAAAGAGAACACAGAATTTCTACCATGAAGTGGCAGAAACTATCGTCATGTAATGTACTAAGTACTTTTAAATCATTGATAGCTTTTATCAGGAATAGCGAAGTTTACCCTCGGACGCAAAAGAAAGACCAGCTTGTGAAATCCAAACATGACCGCACGCACTGCATAGTAGCTTTACAATCAAAATCAGCGAATTGAAAAATGAGCATAAAATAAGATATATATAAGTGATTCTTTGTTTTACCTCCATTTACAATGAAGTTCATAAGGTGGAAAACCTTTTGTGTCGTCCAACCATACTCAGGCACTCTTAGTTCAATCCTTATTAATTGAATCTGCATGTAGTAATGAATTCTCGATAAAGTTATCCCTACCAATTGCCACGGTACTCAATAGCATAATCAGGAAACATATTTCTAAGAAGCAAACAAGGAAAAATAAAGAAAATAACTAACACGAATTAAAGACTTTTTTCTTCTTTTGCTTTTCCAAAGATACATTTTCTAAATTTATTCACGAAACTTGAGAGTAAAGCATATGATGGAGGAGCTTATAACCTTACCTTATTAATTATTCAAGATCTTATAATCAAAATATTAATTGCATTTGAATGCCTTCATGATAATTGGCCTTGACAAGTCATTTCGTCTAATCATGAGTTACAGCAAGGACCAGGGATGGGAGTTTCTTAGTTTTCCTCTTTCTTCCAAATGGAAGTCACAGTGCGATTCCACATCATCCACATTCATAGATTCACTTCTGGTTCTTTATATTTTTATTGTTGCAATATCTTAGATTGAGTAAAAGATTACATTATCAACATGCAAGTAGTTCCCTTGAGGAACTTCCAGAAATGTCCAATGATTGGCTTAAATGTATACGAGTACATATCCGGATATCAATGTTCAAAGCAGATCACAACATCAACAATACAGAACATAGTCCACCAATTTTAGTTCTTCACTGTTGTTACTTGGTTTCTAGATTAAGTAATATTCCACTAAAAATTACATTCAATTTTCATCTCAAGTCGCACTTATGATAATTTTGCAAGTCACTAAACCACCATGTAAATAGTGTAAGTCAGTTTCAGAAAGCAGAGATCAAAATTAGGAGGCAGTCATGTGTCCCATAACATTAGCGTTGCTAGAGTAGATGAAAATTACATACTCAGAAACTGATTGCAGAATGATGTAAATTCCAGCAAAGGAAAGAGGCAAGAAGCCACAGAATTAAAAAATTAAAAGTGGACTGTAACTCTGTAAGTTGCCTTAGAATGCTATGGTATATATTTCTTGATAACTAATCCAAATGACATGAATATATTTATGTTCAGCTCAGCAAGCTCTTATGTTCTATTTCTCAGCTCCCAAAATTTGGAAAAAAATTCAAAGATTCATGCGGAAAATTACAAATTGAATTCAAACACATATAAAATCAATTTCATTACACACTGATATCATTTATTTGTTCAAGAGAAGTAGCACAATGGTAACTTTCGTTACTTACAAGGGCTACGAGGGAAACGAGGCCATAAGCAGCACATAGAGTGAAGAATAATCCGTCTTGCCATTTGACCGATTCATTGATTTCATCCCACCAGTTAGACGGCAGTCCTCCGATCCCGATATCAATCGGCAGAAAGCTCAGTGGCATTCTAGTCATTTCAGCTCAGCTTTATCCTCCCAAATTAAACTTCTTATTTATGAATAAGAAAAGAAAACCAAATCGAAGAAGACTAGAAACTTCAGAAACGTGCAGGATTTGCACAACTCAGATCAATATAGAGAAAGAGAGAGAAAATAAATTTAGAGAGAGAAAGAGAGGGGTTGGTATAAGGAGGGGTCGTTTATTTTGGCGGGCGATGGACGGTTGAGAGAGGGGTGTAAAGGGCATTTGTGGGTCTTCTTTGGGGGTATTGCTGGAAACTAAAAAAAATTGTTTGAAATTTGTGTAATGGATATTCTCCCATATATACCACGTTGATATTATCGATCACATATGCAAAGGCACTTGTTTGTCGTGATGAACTTTTTTTACTCAATAATTTAATCTATAACAATAATTATTCTATTATAATTGTTAGATTAACTGAGAATGTCGATAAGTTTAACCATATTTTTGTAGTTATATCTTATATAGTACGAAACATGTCCCTAATATGAATTCAAATATTTGCGGGGATCCTCCTAGTGGCTAGTGCTTGTTAGGTAAAGTTATTTTTTAGCAAAATATTGATCAAACTTTATTTTTAATAAAGACATTTCATTTACTTAAATATTCTACAGACATTTATTTAATTTATCAAAAAAAAAAGTGCCCAGATTATTCTGTTTCATAGAAATTAAAATTCAGATTTTAATCCAAGTCAAAGTCGATAATCAATTTTAACTACATATTTCATAGAAACTACGACTTTTCAACCACACATTTTATCAACTCTTATCAAAATCTACTAAAAATTCGATTTTAATCCTAACCAAACAAGGACTTAATGTTGAATCTAGATTTTTAGTCTTAAATATTAATATACAATTTTGACGTTATTATATTTACTTTTTGTTCCCTTTAAAAAAAATAGAAGTAGAAGAAGAATTTCTTAATTAGCGTAATCCTCATATTTATTGTCATAGTGGAGCTAGGAATTTTGATCAAAATTCCATTGATAAATCAAAATATTACATCATTTTAGAAAGATAATGAATCTTCTTACATGTTCTTTTAGTGGAGTCGAGCAACAAAAAAATTCGAGTAAGCCCGTTGTTGATTCTCATGATGAATCAAATCGAATTCAACAATAAATAAATTCAATTACTTGACTCGATTAAGTACATTTTGTTGTAGTGTATGTTCTTTTAGTGGAGTCGAGCAACAAAAAAAACTCGAGTAAGCCCGTCGTTGATTTTCATGATGAATCAAATCGAATTCAACAATAAATAAATTCAATTACTTGACTCGATTTATTTAACACTCATTTATCCTTTTCAACAAAGGAGGCTCCCATCGACTACATATATTATTATAGCCAAAATATAATAAAGTCAAGAGAACAAGTGGCACACCAGACAAGATTAATTAGAGCATTTAGTATTATTATATTCTTTATAGGCATAGATAATTACAAGAATAAAAAAAAAAAAAAAACAAAGGTAACACGTATTCACGTAATGAGATAAGATATAAGTTGAGTTAGATAACGTTCATTACAGAATTTAAATAAATAAATTTCTCACTTTTCTAATCGTTTTAAATTTTAGTTGATGAGTCTCAAATAAGATTAGAGTACACAAAAATAAAATATCACTCCATGAGTACATGTCAAACTTTCGATAACAATCAATCAACATCATATGAGTGATTATGGCATCTCCATAAACTTAAATTCGATATAATAATTGACAAGAGCAATACTCAACATCTCTTGTATGTATTCTCTAGTGTGGATTTAGATTCCCATTACCATCTGTAACAATTCTATACTATGCATTTTTTTTGTATTTATTTTCTTCCTTGATCATAAATTTTATCAGTGCTGCAATGAGTGGAATTCACTCCGCAAGAACTTGATTGTATGTAACTCGTTAAACACGATAGAACTAAAAATCAGTCTTCTCAATAATAAAAGACACAAAATATGATGGTAGAGATGCTGATAAAAACAAGAATCCCAAATTGCCAAGAAACGGTATTTCCTATGATCCTGTCAAATTCTGCTATTCACTGCAATGATTTTACTGGAACAGCATCAGCATAATCCCCAGATCATAGTCATAAATCTAAAGAGTGAAAGATTTTAAAGAATTTACTCATTTAGACCTTCAAATCTTCTAGAATCAGCTTTGAGATTTCTGTAACTGAACCCCGGAATTTCACTCATTCCTCCGCCATCTACCACCTCCACCATAGAGCACAAGCTCGGCCGGATTCCACTGTTCCTTCTCTTCTTCCTTCTCCAATTTAAAGGGAATAACTTGAAACCAGGCCATGAATTGCCTCTACCAGATCCTATTTCTCCAATGCGCCTCTCAGATTTTAAAGAACTCATTTCAAATCGATCTAATTCGAGTCTTTTGAAATATTCAATCTCCCTCTTCAGCAGCGATCCTACGGTGCCTCGTGTGCCAACCTCCACTGGAACCCTTCCAGCCATTTTTTTATATCAAAGAAAATTTCAAATTTATAGCAGGCTATGGTGTTGATATAGCATTTGTTTGTATATATTTCAATGAAGGTAAAGAAGAGTGGGATATTTTGAGTGATGGGCTCAGACGCTCAACATATTTTAGGTTATAAAGTGACAAGGCGTGAAGTTTTGCATGATTGTAACTGTTGACAACACATGATCATCAAATGTGCGTTACCAATCAAAGCACCCGCTAATGGCGCCTTTGATATCGTCTCACTAAAATTACAGCCTTGTTTTAATAGGATTAAAATCAGATTTTAAACATATTCTGATAAAAGTTAATGAAATATGTAATTGAAAAGTTATAGGTCATATCAAATTATTGGGATTTGAAATTCCATCTTAAAAGGTCATCTTATCAAGAAAAATAACAAAATTCTTTATAAGTTGATATATATTTTCATCTTTATTTGATGTTGAATTTTATCCCTTAATATGTCCATATAAGATTGTGACTCGTTTGAACTCGTCAATCTTGAAATCCATGTTCTCATTTTTTAAGTATTAATCGAATCAAATTGCTTGTTGAAGTGTGCTCTGATACCATCTTAAGATTTAGAACTTCATATTAAAAAGTCAATCTTATTAAGAGAAATAATTCAAACCCTTATATATTTGTCTATATTTTCATCTTTATTTGATGTGTAATTTATCTTTTAACATATTCCCATTAGATGGTGGTTGTTTTGAGCAAACCGATCTTGAAGTCTGTGTGTTCATTTTTTTGAGTTCGGATCGAATTATTTGTTAGAGTTTATGGGCTCTGATATTATGCTAAAATTTGATATTTCATTTTAAAATGTTAACTTTATTAAGAGGAGTAATCTAAACATATATAAATTGATCATGTTTTCATTTTTATTCAATATGGCATGTCTGTGCAAGATGTTGACTCATTTGAGCACGCCAATTTTGAAATTCACATACTCATTTTTGAGTCTTAGTCGAATCGAATTGATTGTTTGAGCTCCATGAGAGCTGATACTATATTAAGAAGGGTAGTCCAAATCTTTTATAAATTGGTCTATATTTTCATTTTTATTCTATGTGAAATTTTATCTATTAACAAAAATATGTAATTAAAATTGAATATTAACTCTCTAAAAAAAAAAAAAACTATATTTAATTTCTACCAAACAAGGGCACAACATAGAGCATGGGTTCGACCACTAGGTCTCAACCCTAGACACACATTGGAAAGTATCAAGCTTCAGTACATTACATGATATAAAGAATTACAATTAGCCCTTGTTTGAGCCTCATTTTTTCATCGAAATGAATTCTTGATCAATGATTGATCTCATTTCAACAATACTTTTTTTAATAAAATAATATTATATACAAACAAAAAACTTCTTACTATTTTTTAACTACACATTCTCTATCACAACACTATTGCAAAATGTATTTTTTTTTTAGTAAAAAAAAAAAACATGGGGCTCAAACAAGCCCTTAATCGGTAAAATGCACAAAAGGAGAGCTAAAGTTAGGATATCCATGAGATTAGATAAACCATAGTTTTGCTGAGGTAACAAATCTAAGTGGTATTAACAAGATTATAATTTTTTCTTCTCTTTTTTAATAATGTCATGTATTGTTCTGTCTATCTTTTTGTACTCGCATAAAGGCAGTGTTCTAAAAAGCGCAGTTAGGTGTCACCTAGGCCCGAAGCGTGATGAAAACGCTTCACCTTGAATCTAAACGAAAATTAAGCGGTCAATGTTGTTATTAATCGCTTAATGCTCGCCTAGGCGCATCTAGGCGTTCCTAGATGTGCCTAGGCGCGTCTAGCCTAAGCGGAAATTAAACAGTCAACGTTGTTGTTGACCGCTTAAATGCTCGTCTAGGCGTGCCTCAGGCTCGATTCAAAGGAGGCCCTAATTTTTTCCTTTTTTAAAAAAAAATAAACAGTCCAGACTCAGTAGCTCACTATTCCTTCAAATTTCAAAAAATTCAAACTCCAGAGAAATAAGAAAACGGAAGAACGGAAAAAAATAATACTTTAAAATGAATTGTAGTCCGATATAGACTTATATTAGATAAGATTTAAGCTACAAGTTATCATCCACGTCTAGCCACACTTTATACTTTTTAGAACACTGCATAAATGTATGTTTAGTAAGTAATACTGAGATAATATTTAATTTTTAGTTTTTTTTAAATACTGTAAAATAATATTACATGGTAGAAAAAGTTTTGAAATTTATCCTTCTCCATTTGACTTTGTGGAATATTCATGATCATTGCTTATATGGGTTGCTCATTTTGCATTATCATTGCTACCACTGATACTGATAGCATATAATTATGTTTTCTTGCTTGCTTTGCTTCAAATTGTTTTAAAGATATAATTAATCTACTTTATAATCTCATTCTGAACCCTACAATTGATGGGTGACATAGTGGGAGACTTTTTAAATCCAACCACCCATTCATGCATGTAGCTATCTTACCCATTTTTCAGTATTTTTTAATGTTTTCTTGCAATTCTCTTTTCTTTTCATCCCTTTTTTTTTTGGCAAACTTGGAACGTACGTTTTGTTTGGCCAACAATTTTTATTAACCTAATAAGGTTATCCAAAGTTACATAATTTTTTTGTTAAACTACTTTGGTGGGGTATTTTTGCATGCCGAAAGCAAATTTAGGAGGGAGGCATGTGACTACACCTTCGCATGTCATGCGATAAATGATATAACAATGAAAGGATCATTACAAGAAAAGTTTAAATTAAGTCCATGTTTGGTTTGGATTAATATTATTAAAAATCCAATTTTAATTGTTAGAAAATATGGCTCGTGGGATGATCTGACCCACAAGTTATTAAAAGGGTTGGAGGGAATGATTTGAATTTTAAGTTCAAATATGTAACTCCCTACAACCACCATCAATTCACATACAACTTCCATTCATTTATGCAGTGAAAAATAGAGAGAGAAGGAGGACATGAAAAATGGAGTGAAAATTCGTATAGAATTTTACACATAAATTGGAAAGTCCTTATAACCATATTGTTGGCATGAAATCTTATAAAATTTGACACTTAGATTGTGGATAATAATCCCCTTCCATTGTTATCGGGATTGAGATAATTGGAAATCAAGGAAATGTAGATTTTGAAGTTTTGGAATGCAATGTGATTCAACTATCAAAATATCTTGAAATTCATCATTTCAAGTAAATTTCTTGACCCAAAATTCATGTTAAAGAATTCTGTGAATTCTTACATTAATCTACACCAAACACGGGCTAAGTGTTTTTTTTTTTTTGAACTTCCAATTTGTTGGATTGTTCAATTCATAGTTGTTTCTTTCATTGTTTAATCCACATTACCTAATAAGTTCTTATTGTTTGTTCAAATTGAAAGAATTTAAAATGAGATATACTACCAATGTTGGAAATAAGATAATTTCACGGAGAGAAAACCTAATGAATTTGACTTAAAATTGTTATATTTTATATGGAAACCGTTCTTCCTACCATTGAATTAGACAAATGTTCATAACCATAATTTAAGATAATGCAACATTTTGTATTAAAACCTTTTGAAACCACTATACCCACGTCCAAAAACACTTTAATACATCTAGATTATAGATCATTAGATTAACTTAAATTAAGGATTAAGATTTTTTTTGTCAAATTCATTAGTAGGAGGAATGTCTCCATTTTATATTATAGTTGAAAAATAAATCTTTTCTCGCGCATAAACTTCTACTCAAGAGGATATATGAGATTATTGAATTGTGACGTTCAATTCACTCGTGCGATTTCAAAAGGGATCATTGGGGTGTTCAAAATTTAGTCCTTACTTGTTTATAACTCTGTAGTTACGGATCTTTTCATATAGAAGCGTAAAAAAGGTCGATTGGGGTGCATTTAGGGTGGTACGGCACTGCTTGCGCTTCTCTCCAAGGTCGGACATAAGCAAATACATGGAATTTAACTACCATAGACAATCAAAGAATCGGTATCTTTCCAATCCAATATCCCACATCAGCTCAATTTTTCATCAGGAAAATTAGAAATCTCATCTCATCAGTACTAAATACCTCGTATGACGTATCCATATCAAGATGACCATTGTATATGCATTACATCTCCATTCCCCTTCAGTCTCCCATTTAGCTACCTATATAACTTGAACTTGTTGCATAAATTTTGTACAACATCCCTTGTCTCTTTAATTTCATGGCCATTGAAAGAGAACTCTGAAGAAATTTAGCACGGGTGAGCAGTCTTATGTCATGCCACTTCAATGTTCGTTGGTTTGGCACGGCCTTCAACAAACTTGGATTTTGACTTGGGTACTCGTGAGGACGAGGACAAGGAAGATGATTTAGACTTCTTCCGCTTCTGCTTCTTTCGAATACCGGCAACCTCATTCGATGGTAAGTCTTTATGAATCTCAGATCCCAATTTCTGCCTCATAGATTCTCCAAAATCTGGTAGGGAAAATGAAATATGGCCAAGACTAAGATTTCAATTTCTCCGTGTGTCAATAATAACGTATTATTATGTAAGTGTCAGTACCCTGTTAATATTCTCAACATTTCTTTCTTAGGCTATGCATTGTGTTGATAATTTATAATCTGAAATAATAACTGAAGAATAAAACATATGGAAAAATGGGAAAGTTATTTAAGATCCAGACCTTGAGATGACCAAGGAGAAAGAGCAGAACCAGAATTGCCAATCGACGCTGCTGAAAAATTAGGCCCTGTCTTGAATTCATTCATCTGTATTATGAAACGAACAAATTAGTTTTGACGAATACAAAAAATCTTGATTTAGATAAATAAATTTGTCATGCACGTACCCAACCAGGTCCAGTACCAGAGGGGCCATCCCAGCCGATGTGCGCCACATGCTTAACATCTGTTGGCAATCCAATCTCTATTTCAGGCTCTTTCTCAACTTCAAAATGATCAGTTTTTACATTAGACCCAAAACTGCCAAAAATCCATTACAATATACAGTGAAAATGATCTTAGAAATTGTGAATTAGAGGCATTACCAAAGATTTGAGACAGACTACAAATGAATCCCTGGAAGATCCCTTTCTTTTTTGTTCCCATTGTGGAGATTGTACGTGTCCAATTCAACTACCCTCTTCTAAAATACCAGGCAAAATACTGAAGGAAGCACCACTCAAATGTTGAAAAATGTTCGCCTATGCCAAAAGCAAACATGTAGAATGAGACTTGTTAATTCTTTAACCTTTTCCAGGTTTTTAAATGAGGTAGATCACAACCGGTAAATGTCTCGATTTCAAGAAAATTGTGCACGTATGAAATCTTTAATCAAAAAATTAATACGACCTGTTCGTGTGAGAGCCTAACCAAAATAATGATGGCGTACCTTTTCAAAGAAGGACAGGGATTATGCAGGGAGAAAGGAGAGTCAATAGAGAAGCTTCTTCTCCTGCCCTTCCTTGTATATTCATCCCCATATATCTTAAAATATTTTTGGAATATACATATTACAGCAAGCATGCATGCAAACCAAACGAGATGAACGTTTTTTTAATCAAAAAAAGAAGAAAGAAACAAAATTCAAAACATGAAAGAAAGCAAGAATCATGGATGTTTAATTGGGATAGAAAAGGAAATGTCTAATTTTACAACATGCTATTGTTTTGTAGGTCTATCATCGTTCAATGTCACGAAATAACATTGACAAGAATCCGTCATTGGAAGCGTTCGTGATGTTCAGAGGAGAAGGGGAGGAAAACGAGAAGAAAATCCAAAAGAGAGATGAGGGGTGGATTTGAAGGACATGGAGAGAGCCCTGATTAATGATAAACTATCTACATTAATAATGACAAAAATGAACATGTCATTTAATTTGTAATTTCCTTTTAGTCATGCATATATTTATATCTAAAGGCTGGTAATTAATCGATAGGATCAATAATCTACAACATATAAAAAGTGTAGATATGTGACAAACATTCGATTTCTCATTTTGTCCTTACATTTTTTTTGGTCAACAATACCCTTATTCCATCTTACTAATTTACTAAGGAATTTGTTTTATGAAGATTTGAAGGTTGGAGAATCATTTGCACATACCATAAATGTCAGGAACCACAGCTGCAATTTTCCAAATTATAATTTATAATTGTATAAAATGTTAATAGTAGAGAAGTTTTTTGCAATTGCACAAATAAATATGAATAAATATTCCACAATCATTGAATACACATATCAAAATAATGCAGCATAAACAATCCATCTAGCATTCATAATATATAATGCCTCACTCAAAAAAAATTTAATGAAGTGTTATCTATAATTAGTCCCATGGACTTAACCAACACTCTTCAGGCAATTTTGGGAATCTTTGGTTGTCCTTACAATAATCATATATAACAAGGTTCCTCTCAACCCAAGCAAAATCCCTCTTCTGATCATCTGATAGATGCCAAGCATTATACTGATCCCACCAATTCTTTGTGGTGGTGGATACACATGCAGGGTAGGGATCTTCCCATTGGCACCCATCAACATTGAAATCCTTGTAGGATGATACAAAAGGGGCCTTTTTCCAGTCTGTCTTTTCTAGCCCGCCTCTTGTTGCCCAATCGTCGGCATTCCATATGCTCGAAAATAAGTACATTGGCTTCTCGTTCGGGAAGAAATTGTTCGTGTAATTTGCATTCTTGTATACTCTAATAGGAACTCTATCGACGAAGAACCTGATTTTCAAAAGTTATTTCAATGAATCATTGACGTGATTGACAAATCTGATGAGGACTTAAGATAATAGAGTGAGTGTAAAAGGAATTACACTATTTGATGGTTGTTCCAAAGAACAGAATAGATGTGGAATTCTTCGGTAGGGTCGAACCATAGCATGTGCCTCATTTCACGGTTACCAGTTCCATTCTTGTAAACGTTGGTCTGTATAAGGTAGGGCTGCCCTGTTCGATTTCCCAAGAACTCAATGTCTAGCTCGTCTCTCTCCGGCCCCGCCCCATCTTCTGAACACATCTGTACAAACGAAAATGATTGTAATGACTCGATTGAGTATACATCCCTAAATCAAAAAAAATAATAATAAAAATTGACTTCTCGAGTAATAATTATAAGCGCTTTGATCACCTTTCGGTTTCAAGAATGAGATCTTCAGCATGGATAACATGACTTACATAATAAGCAGTGACCACTCCGGCCGAGTCACCTCCGACTAGTTTAAGCTTCATGCTAAACCACCCGAATCTATACCTCTGCTTTGTAGAAAACCCGCATCCTATGAACACACAGAATTCTTTCAAGTAGAGCAATGCAGTGAAATTTAAAGAACATTTAAATTTTAATACAAATACCTGCTTGTTTATCCAAGGATAGGTACCAGATCTGCCCATCTTCTGAAGTCTTGAAATGAGTCTCTGGACAGCTTTTGCTAAAATTATCATCAAATGAACCTTTGCCTGCTGCTACTAATTGGAATGAAGAAATGAATACAATGAAGAGAAAAGTGGCCAATGAATGAAATGGTTTCTCCATTTTTCTTGAAGAAGAATTTCTCAGTTGGTTCTTTAAAAAATGCAAGCAAGAAATGATGCTATTATTATGTGGTCTTTCGCAGTAATTTTACTGTTTAAAGATACAGCTGGAAAATCAAAATTTTCTATCAATTTTTGACAGATTTAAGTACCTTTTGGTCTTCTTGTGATGCCCTCCAAGCATTCAAATCTATCTCTGATATTAAAATTCTCCTTTCTGCCCTCAAAGGATCACTACAGTTGGTGCAATTTTCCCAAAATTAAAAAGGGCATTGGAGGAATTAAAACTATTATTTACACACAAAGAATGGCAATATGCAGAAAAGAATTGCCAGATGAGCATGAAAAGAAATTCCCTGCTGCCGACAAATTTCTTGTCCAGTGACAGAACAGTCAACAAGAGACCGGGACAACATGTTCATGAAATAATTGATAATTCTTGGATTTCACAACTGGATTCGAATTGAAAAAATAAATTAATAAAATTTATTGTTCGCTTTTGTTTAAAAAGATTACGTTAAAAGAATGGGCATAGCTTAAATTAAGGGTGTAAAGACGTTTATAATAGTAATTTGTGTAGTAAAAGGAGGTTTAAACTTTAAAGAATTGTTTTTGCCTAAAGCAGTGAAATTATACTTGGAAGAAGAGCTGCTGCCTACTGGTGATGAGAATGGCCAACCAATGAAATTGAAAAAACAATTCGAAGTAAAATTTCAAGTAAAATTTCACTGCTTTAGGCAAATAAATCTGTTCCGAGCAATAAATCTCTTATACTTTCGAAATATGGAATTCGGTACTCTCTATCACTATTAAATTGATACGTGTATTATTTATTCATTCTTGGCCCTACTTAAAAAATGAATTTCACCTATTTCATACACATATCAATTTAATATTGACATAAGAGTGCTCATTTACTATGATCTACCTTCCTTATGTCTTGTCGTGCCTTCACATGGCCTACTGCTACAAGTCACATGATAAATTGTGACCAAATGGAGAATATATATCTCATCTAAAGTGACATAATGCTTCAAACATTTTCACCACTCAATTATTATGTATATAACAATACAATATTTTTTATTTTATTTTAATAAGTAAAGCAAAAGTACAGGTAGACAGTTTGGCCGAGTGGTCTAATGCGTCAGATTTAGAGGGTGTTTGACACCCATATTTTGGAGAATATAATTTTTAAAACAGTGATTAATGGGAGAATGTGTGGTGGAAAAATTTTAAAAATTTTAAGTTTTTTGTGTAATATTATTTTATTGGGAGAATGTATGGTTAAAATGAAAAATGAGAATGAGAATAGATGCCAAACAGGGACTTAGGCTCTGGTCCGAAAGGACGTGGGTACAATTCCTACAGCTATCAAGATAAATCATTTTTAGCATTAATTCCAGTTTTTATATAAAAATTCGTTTGATATTGTTGAAATAAGCAAATTAGATTTTAGTAGATTTTAATAAAAGTAGCCGAAATGTGTGGTTTAAAAATTGTGAATTTCTTATAAAATATATGGTTAAAATTAATTATTGATGTTTGATTAAAATTTATATTTTAATTTCTACCAATCATAGGCTAAAGTTTGCGAAAAACAATAACAATAGTAAAATCTCGATAAATGAATGTTCGAAATATTAATAATCTCGTTTAAATAATAAAATTTTTCAATCCCGACTTGAGCTAGTTGATTAAATTTATAACCTCACAAAATGTATAAAATAATAATTTTTTTAAAATCATTTAAGGCTCAACGAATATATAAAATAATAATTGCTTAAATTCACATAAGTTGATGCTAATACAAGTTAAGAAACTTTAATTTGATGATATTTATTTTCAATTTGCCTCTTTTTCAAAATACTAGTTGGTGACTCGTGCAATGCACGAGTTTTGTAGTTACTGTGTTTTTGTTAGCGTAGAATGATATTTAGACACGAGAATATAGATTGCATGTAAAAGACTATTTAGTCCTGGGAAATAATATTACATTATAAATGAAAATCCGCATGGCTTACAAGTTATGTAGGTGGACAGTTATCAAAATGAGCCTTATAAACATTTAACAAGGA
>CAIGRO010172478.1:0-13331 GCA_903798355.1 Fraxinus baroniana
ACCTTAGAAATGTATTGTTCCCTTGGATGAAATTGGGTTTCTCAAATTGAGAGGGGGAAATTGGGCTTAACCAAAATTAGGCTATTGATTTGGACCGTGACTATTGGGTTGGATAGTGGGCTAAATTGGGCTTCAACCAAATATATATTTTTTTTAAGGGCACATTGATCGGACGGCGGCCAATTTGGATCCATTTGGGGTTAGGGTCCGAGATACATGGTAACATGGACCTGAATGTGGCGCAAAATACTGGATCTCAGTGTACCGGCCATTTCTCTTCGTTTAGGCCTGATAATGCATTGTGATTCTCTCTCTGGACTGTAGAAGAATAGGGGGGCGTGGGGGGAATAACTGCACTGTAAATTAGTCTTAAATGGGACATACAGGGAATTTTACGAGAAGGGTGTGTGAATCGGCCAAGGGGAATGTGTTTCCGCTTTTCAATTCTGACCGATTCAAACCAACACGGCTCACCAAATTGCTTCATTAGGTTAAAAAGAGCGTCTCCATTCAATAATTTTGATTGCTAATTTTTATTTTGTTCTAATTCTCAATTAGTAAATAAGGATTTATTTTGCCTCAAAAGAAACTTATTTCTTATTAAATATAGAGTGTGTTTGAATCACATTATTTTAAAAGAGTGTATTCTAAAATAGTATATTGAAATATTACTTTATTGAAAAATGTGACTAAAAATGAATAAAAAAAATGAGAATAAAAATTTTAATATGTACTAAATATGGACTTAATTTAAGCACGTCTCTCGACGGCTACATATGCATGCCAAATTAAGCCCATGTTTGACGATCATTATTTATTTTATATATTCATTTTCAACCATACATTAACACAATAAAATATTCAGCACGTAAACTCGAAATTTTTTCCTACTTTTTAACCATATACTCTCCAAAAATTCTACATTCAAAACTTTGTTTTTATCAAATAATGACCATCAAACAACGGCTAACAAAATTGTCGACATGACCAACAAAAATGGCATGATAGGTAAAAACTTTTAGTATATTATTTTTACTACCCCGCGAACACGATGATAACTTATAGCAATATTTTTCACTTTTGAGTGAAGAATCAGGTCTTTAATATTCCAAGTTCAGCAAGGTTTGAAACAGAACTGTCCAATGAAATTGATTAGAAAAGTTATACATTGAAACAGAATTTAATATTTGATTTCATAAATGTATTTTTACAAACCATTCCTAAACTATACGAATAATTAATACAAACCATTTATAGACAAACCAATAATTGAGAAAAACTTATTTCAGGCACAATATTTCCTTTATAGATCAGTCGTTACCTGCCAGTATGCATCTCACCTGGAGTTGAATTCAGAAAATATGAAGAGAACAAGCCAGCTAGAACTTAACTTAAACCGCGCGCACACAGATAGTAGAAGCATTCCAAGTGTCACAGTATGTATGTAAACTGGGCTGGGGAAAGGAATGGAAATTTAACATAATGGAGTTCACGATTTCTAAAAGTCCGCACAAAAATTCAGCGGGAAGTTCATACTCTTTAACATTTTCTGCAGCCAAAAAGTACGGAGTTTCTGAGGCTTTGCAGGACCATAGCGAGCAATTAGAGAGTTCTTCAGATCTCAACTGTATTATATCTATGTAAAGTACACTTAATTATGGAACTGCAGTCTGCCTCCCCCACCGAAACACAAGGAATCAACAACTTGAGAAAAGTAAAGAGATGAGATGATGCTCAATTGAACATTTAGCAGTTGTAATTTTCCAAATAATTTTAATAATATAGAAACATCAAACTGTTACCCTATATGAATTTCCATCTACCCAGAACGAAACATATATCTGCAAAATATAAACGGCGACCTAAAGAACTAGTCATGAATTTCTTCTACCAGATACAATGAGCATTATTACTATACTAAGTAAACTTATCGAGTCTCCAAGATTTGTTGGAACCTGGAGGAGGCCTGAAGTTTTCTAGCCGCAGATTTGAGCTTGAACAGATCTGAGTCAATAGGGAATCACCCTTTTCTGATTTAACTGTCTCCAAGATAATCCCAAGGACTTCGGCTGCAAGACCTATTTCAACCAGACGTCCTTGCTCTTCCCCACCTTCAAAGATCAACCGCCCAACTTCAGCTAATGAAATGACGTTCTCCATTATGACTTTGGCAAAGATGCGGCCAAGAAACTCTGCTGCTTTGGGGGCATCGTTTACAGCATCCTCTAATGTAGTGAGAATATCTTCAAACCTGCCGGAGCGAAGATAAAACAGAACAAAAGTGAAACCTGAGAATCAATTAAAGGTGTGAATTAAGTTTCCACCTCGTGACAATCAGAGAAGGCATACCCTTTGATGAGCTGATTTTTACTTATCATGCCATCTCGAGTTTTCATGAGACCAATCAGGAGCTTCGTCAACAGATCTCTCTCCGTGTCCTTCCTCTCAAAAGAATCAGCAACCCAGATAGAAATCATTGATGGATAGAAGCTGGGAGCATTCAACAACTTCATTCTCATCTCTTGCGCTGAAAAGACAGATTTTCAATTTTCATCTTCATAAAAATACGTAGAAAAAAGGGTTCTAGTGTTGACCAAATGTGAAGAGCAACAAATTAAATTTTTGGCAGGAAAAGGCTCCGAGGAATGAATATTTTGGAACAACAATATTGAACTTGTTCGAGTAATTTTGAAACTAAAACAAAACAGTCAACAAGTCTTGTATAATAACTGATAATGCTAACTTCACCAAGCTCGAAGTCCTGAGAGCAATAGCCAGCCCCTACGTTCTGATCCTCAACAAAGGTTGCCCACAAAAGTAATCCATTCGCATAAACTGACAGCTAAATACACACGCATATATGATCTAGTTAATTTGCCCCAAAAAAGTAGTTAACAAAGCGTCCACTTTCATATGACGAGGATTGCATTCATGCCATAAAACCAAGGGACGAAAGTGATGGTACATAAGTAATCTTAACTTGACTAAAGCCAGAAAAAGATTGAAAAGTAATCCATCCCCACTTTAAAGGTATGGTTCCAGCGCTACCACAGGATTCCCATCATCAAAATCCTAAATCTCATCATTCGTTATCACCAAATCTCCACAAAAGTAGCACCCACACTTTATTATATCCTTGATTACAGTGTAGGAAATTCAGACATATTCCATATTCTCTAGAGGAAGCGCTNATGACCTAGAAAGAAAAAGAAGTCCGAGCTACTATAACGCCCACCTGCAAGCCCTTGCACACACTTCCACTACAAGACATGGATACAAGTACAAAAAGAACAGTTAAAAAAAAGTGTTAAACTTCAATTGTTTTCCATTGACCTCATTGCCAAGATCCAGAACAAATTATTACTTGGGATTTTGATAATTATGTAAATAATGGTACTGTATGAAGTAGTTAATGATGGTATGGAGTACCTTGTAAGGCCTTAAAAGTTGAAAATTTTGATTAAAAATTTGCCCTAGATTATAGTAGCTAACTGGGTAGGAGATTAAGCCAGGTGATTGCCCAATCGACTAATTAGGATTATATTTTTGTATCAAAATGGTAACTAATGGCGTTATTATGGTCTAGGATAGATCCCGGCAGCATTGATTGAAGCTTTAAGAAAACAGGGAGACGCTCGTTAGATACAGATGCAAAGACATGTTTACTTGCAGGGGTGGCATTCAGTAGGATTATGACAGAAGAAGATTGAGAGAGGTGGGACTTGGGATGGAGAAGCAGAAGCAGAGTCTGTGCTCAATAGGTAGACGGAAAGAAATTGGCATGGCACATTATAGATTAATTTTCTGGGGTAGTTTAACAACCATATAAACGAATGCACGCATCCACCAAAAGCCCTTGGCTAATATAATTTAACACACTTACTAATTGTACCTCAAGCTTTAGCCACAATTCGCATGACTAGATAAACATGAAATCATCTCACCTCAAGCCAGGCAAAAAGCAGCATGTTTCCATTGACATGCTTAAAAAGCAAACAGAAAAAGACTAAAAAATGGAAAGAGGGAGAACCACAAGTTCTTAATCTTAAGGAACAGGACATGAGAACTTGCAATCAGCTCTAAATCTCACTCTGTAAAGCAAGATTAAAGTTGTCACCCCATCTTATGTAATAAAATTCCTAATAATTTCTAAGGACAACCTGTTATTGAACAACCAGGGCTGTGATAGGAACCCCATCAAAATTTTAGAGCCCACTAGAGTGACATCATAATGGAATACCTAATTCACAAAGCAGAGCCTATGGCATAATATATCAAACTAGCAAAACCATAGTATTCGACCCCTCTCCAAAATATGAAATATGTGAAAATTTTCAGCAAACAAAAATTTTGCAAATTTTGGTTCAAACTAGAGCATGTTCCCCCAATTACTTTTTACAAAACTGCTGCTGTCGAGAACTTTTGGCAGCATCACAAAAAAACCATAACAGAATCCCAAGAATGGTTTTTGAAAAGGGCAAAAAAAATATTAGACAGAAATTATCCACAAGTTGCCCCGATAAAAAGGGGGATTCATAAGTTACCTTGATAAAAACCATGGTCAAAATCCTTAAACACCCCCACTAATTTATGTTGAAGAGAGTACAATTGTGTGCGTGTGTATATATCAACAAAACGAATCCCAGTCCAGAAAACAAATTTTGTGCATGAGTTCCTATATAAAAATGCAACATAACTTTCAGTTCCAGCCAAGATTTATCACATTGAAATGCAACACAAAAAACCAAGTTCAGAACACTGACCCAGAGCCAACCAAAATTAAGATTCAGACCAACCTCATGGTTCCAAAACCCAACCATATATACTTTATATATAGATTTCTTTTACATGCAAAAAGGGATTACCCCTATGAAAATCCCTATTTGTTTGTCTTTCCTGCTTCTCCAGCAGACTTTTATTTGTCATTGAATTTGATCCTCCATAGGCCTACTTAAGTTACAAAGGCCATAATGGTATATTTAGCAGTGTTCGGATAAAATTATTAGTAACTTTTTAGGAAGAATAGTATTGAGTCCCAGAAACGAGTAGTTAATAAATGGGTAGGAGTTGTAAATGTGTGTTTTGAAATTAATATTTGACTCGGACTAAATAGAAAGACTGAAAGAGTAACTTTTAATTTTACAGGAACAGATGCTTTGCCTCAATTTTGATACAAATAAACACCAAACAGGTAAAAGTAGTGAAGAATTTATGATATTGAAAAAAGAAAATTAAAAATATCAAACACTTTACCAACTCAGAAATAAAAATCATGAAATCAGAGCTTTTTGACAGAAATTGCAAGAGCTGGTGACAACTAACCCTGAATGACAGCAGCAATTCCATTCACAACATGCAAAAGTTCAAAGATAGAAAATAGTATTTAAGCTTATGCTTGGCTCATATTTACAAATTATTTATACACACTCAAAATAATTTTTTATCCACACATTTCAAGGGATGTGCAAGTACTACACACTTATCTACCACTCATTTTTTATAAATATTTTATATATATATGATTCAAACAATTTATAAACACTTCCCAAACATGCTTTTAATTTGTTGGGGCATTTTTCACTCGACAATGAGCCAACTGCTTAGTGTTTTTCATTCTAATTTGGCTTCTCTCTCTTTGGGGCTAGAAGGTACCAAGTATTAACTGTGGGAAAAAAACTGAAGATTAAACGTGAACCATACTTATTGGCTGGCTAGTTTACTGGTTCCAGGCCCTCTGCATAGCCCTACAAAGACACTTCTATAATATCCACCCTTCTGATTGTCGTGATACAATAATCAACTCTTGGTGGACAATTAATTTATATTCTTTACAAGCAAAAATGGATGAGCAAGATCATCCTAGTTTATGATATCAGACTGCTAAGTAGCATTTCCATCATAATGTAAAAGAACGAATGAAAAGTAATTTAACTACAGTATCATGAACACCAAACGAAGCACCAGCTTACTGTGACAAAACAGTAATCCTATTGTGATCCTGCTCTCAAATCTCAACCAAATTTACTGTAAACAACAGCATCATCTATGTATAACACCTATAAATAGCATAATCTAATATCATTCATGTCCTCAACTCCAGTAGCTTTGCTGGATGTATCATTAATGGTCACCGAGTGACTTCATTTCCTACCTACAGATTTGTACTAGGTCTACATATATTTGAATAAATATATGACAAGATTTCTTTCGGTGTTTTGGTCAATAATTGGAATTGCAAAGCCTCGTGACTGAGCTTCATATAACTTTTCCTAACATGCACATTAACAATATACGAGAAACATAGTCAAATGCTAGTTGTGAGAGCTAATGTAGAAATCAAAAGTTAACAGACAGATAAGAAACACAGGGTACGATAAATGATGATACCTGTAAAATTCTTTAATTGTGGACATGGACTTGTATTTCAAGAGCTCTTCTGGCAACATCTTTTCTGATGAAGCATCTGGCATAGAAGTTGGGGGCCAATCTTGTGTAGAGGGAGAAGTAGGTAGAGATCTATCGAAGAAGTGATCAGCATTTCTAATATCTCTATTCCCATGGTTAATACTTTGCTCTTGTGGATTTGATTGGTTATAAACAGATGGAACAGAAAACCTTTCTGGCATATATCTCGGCCTGAGATCATCTCTTTGACCATAAACTGTCCGTTCTG
Source organism: Fraxinus baroniana (assembly GCA_903798355.1). Lineage (NCBI taxonomy): Eukaryota > Viridiplantae > Streptophyta > Magnoliopsida > Lamiales > Oleaceae > Fraxinus > Fraxinus baroniana. The sequence continues at coordinate 6,674 of CAIGRO010172478.1, forward strand.
GCATAGAACTAAATCCATTTAGCCCAGGTTCTATCCTACGTGCATCTCCGGGACTTGACATCTCAACCAAAGGAAGGCCAGGTGCTGATGGCTGCCCTCTGAAAGCCATTCCCCTTGCAAGACCACCTTGGGGCCCCAGGGTTATGGTATCATTGCTGAGGGGCCTTTGAGGCAGAGAAACAGTCGTTCTGTTCTCAAAGTGATGTCTCTCCTCCGACCGAAAATCCTGAGAACCAGAGCCACGAAGCTGTAGGGGTACAGCACGGAAACCACCCATCTGGGAACTAGGAGAAGATAACATATTGGGAGCTCTAGGAGCAAAATCCAGAGGTGGACCTCTTCTACCAGAAGTCCCAATGTTGGGAGCACGAGCTAGCCTACTAGCTTGTGCCTGACGTTCTTGAGCAGCATCTCTGTGCACTTCGTCGATCTTCTTTGGCCCTTCAACTTTTCTCCTCTGTTGCCACTTATTCTTTCTCAGATCAATTGAGTCTTTCAGCATGAACTTCACCCTAGAAGATAGTTTCTTATTGTTTGACAACTGCGCCATCATTTCAAAATAGGTATCCATGTGCTCCTTGGCTTTGGGATGATCTATCATCTCACCAATTGTGCTCATTAATTTGCACAAGGCTTCAATATTTTCCTCGTCAGGATTCTGATGCTGGCCCAACAGCTTCTTTATGCACTCATGCATTATTCTCTCTGTCAGCATTCTCTTCTTGTACAGTTCTCCAATTAGTCTTATATTACCTAACATGCGTCTCCGTACTCGGAGCCTCTTCTCCTCTCTTTCATCTTCTGACTGTTTAGCTTCACCTTCCACATCAGCTTTATTTGCCTCTTCTTCTTCCTTTTCTCCTCTCTCAAATTCTTCTTGACATTTGTTCAGAAGTAATCTCTTAAAATTAGTTCTTTCATTTTCAACGCTCAAATCAGGCAACTCCACAGCTAGATGAGAGCAGAAGTTAGCATACATCTCGCAGAATGTGGGTTCCATCAAAGCTTTATCAAATATTTGAGAGATCACCCCATTAAGAGTTACAACATTATCAATGTTGACTTGCTTCACTTGCTCAAACAATTTTTCAAAGTTTTGAGGAGTAAGCTTGTTTAAGATGGCTTTCAACTGCCGCTGCTTGATTTCTTCCTCATCCGAAATTTTACCTATTTCATATTTCTTCTCAGCTTTGTGCATTATCTGTAACGGTGTCTGAGGAGAAGGCATTAAAACCTTCTGAAAGGCAGTTCCACGCTGCCATCTGTCAGAATCAGAGTTATTCCTTTGCAGAGCTCCCTGTGGTGCCAAGGACTGCATTGGTCCAGCATGCTGAATAGGTGTCTGTGCACGACCTCCTTGGCCAGGCCGAAATCCCATGTTGCTCCCATAAGCAATATCCATCCGCATATCTACCTTCACTGACATTAGATGCCCAGGTAGTTTGCTCCATTTGTCCTTATCACCCATGACGCTTCCATGATGATCTGGTCTGGACCCCCCAATAGGCCTGTCAAATTTTTTTCCAGGACTTGGGTAGGATTCACGTGAAATATTAATACTAGAGACCATCAAGGCACCAGCCATATTTGAGGGGATCACAAAATCCTCAGGAAGATCAGTATATTGCTCAGCAAATTTGAGGAGGAAATCTCGGGAATACTTTTTAGTCATTAATCCATCGCCGTCGCGATCATTAACCTGCTGATCATTTTTCATGGTTAACGTTGGAGTAGAGATGTCAACAGCATCTTCCCAATCTTCTGGCTCCACTTTATTCTGACCAGTTTTAAGACTTGATATGGCAATATCCTGAGTCACATCAGTGGTATTGCTCAGAGTGTTCTCTGTGCTTTGTGCTGGGTCATCAGTTTCTTTCTTTTCTTCTGGACCCTTATATGCCATATAAAGATCAGAACTTGTACCGGCAGCTTCTGCTTTTCGAGATAATTCCTTTATATTCTTCTTTGCCCTAGGCATGGTAATTTTGGCCACATTTGGCTCTGACATACCTTTTTCTTTGACGCCAGAAGGTCTTGGAGAAGCGAATCCAACACTATTGTTCTCAATGCCTTCATTTTCACTTTCCAAAACACTGTCAGAAGGAGATGGAATTGAAACAGGGTGGGAATCTTGGTCTACAATAGCAGAGTTCACAACAGAAGCTTCTTTACTATTTACACTATCAGGCACACTTAAAGGAGCGTCTGAAGTTGAGGTCTTGTCATCTCTAGCAGATGCACCATTTGCACTTCCACCATCCAGCATGGAAGTAGATGCAATTAAATCATCCACCACACTAACATCTTCAGAGCAACTAGTATATTCTTCCAACTTTTGCTGCGCAGTTTCCAATAAACTACCGTCCCTGCTGCAGGCCAGTACCTCCTGAGAAGAGCTATCTTCATGATTAGAAGTGATTTCAGAAGATTCTGGAGAAATAGATTTTGAAGATGTCTCTGGGATACTGTTATGTGGTTTGGAACTCTCGGACAAGATTACTTCTCCTTCGTCCCTTTTTCCCAATGTTTCAGTCTTTGATAGAATGTTTTTCACATTATTCGTGTTTAAAATATTTGATGACCGACTTGTCTTGCCTTCAGCAACTCTATCACTTTTTGAATCATAAGCCTCTGAAGCAGTAGCTGTAGTTATTAATGATGACTCTTTTGCAGTTTCCAACATCACACTAGTTCGTGACAAAATACTTGTTTTAGCTTCCAAAGTTTCAGGTATTGGGAATTGAGAGGACAAACCTGAAGCAGATGGAGATTGCGAACAAACCTGCAAAGATGATGAGCAACTCACCAATCATGGTAAAGCTGGTACTATATATAATACAATTGGACCACAAAACAACAATAAAATACCTGATCCCACTGTACTCTGTTGCTCGGTTTTTTCTGTTCATCGGCAATGGAGTCAGGTCCATTGACTGTTCTATCTCTGGCTTTTCCAGCACCACTGGATTGTGAAGATGCAATATCATCAACAAGAGCTTGAGAAGCAGAAGACAAAGTTTTGGGCCCTTCAGTCTCCACATTAACAGAACCTAACACAGTACCAGATTGTTTATTTGTTATGGGCACTGTACATGATAGTTCAACACTGGGCTTTGACATCTGCAAATGGCTTGAAGATGAAGGTTCAAAATCCTTTTGAGGACGACGTGAATCTTCCCCATGTGGCCTTACAGGTTTCATAGATTCTCCCTTCGCACTAGATGGCAATATGCCTTTATCCACGTGAGGGCCAGCAGCTGGTTTCACGGTCACCTGCATTGAAATTATCCAGGCAAATAGATTATCAAATAATTTATCGCCCTCTCCATACTTGATGACTGTGCAATATTGTGCAAATGTCTACAGATTTTATAAACAGAAGTTATGTAAGACCAGTTACAATCTTCAGGAAGGGCAGACCTGATTAATAAACCTCAGTGGCTGAGAACTGGGAAGAATCTGGGCACTGTTCAGTGGAACGGAACTTGAAGGTGTAAAAAAGAGGGAACTAGAATTATAAGAATTAGAATAATAGCTCATCGGATGATTAGGAGGAAATGATGTAATAGGCTGTGAAGGAGGTGGCACATTAGGGTGTGAGCTCGGACCTAATGACCCATCGAGTCTCAATTCTTCATGAGTTTCAGGATGAGTAATTTTTACTGATTTACGAGAAGAAGTGAACTTTGCAGCCTGTTGTGAGGGAAATTGTGGGGTCATATTAATTCCCATGCTACCCAACTGAGGAGGAATCTGAGGACCCATTTGCGATGAGTAGTTCAAGTTTTGACCCTGATGCATCAATCGTTGAGACTGCATCGCATGTGGTGGTTGAAGACCTGCAATAAACATTGGTGGATTTCCCATGGGTAAAGGAATTGACATCCCCATTGGTATTGGGATTGGCAAAGATGAGGTTGGCGTGGGCTGCAACTGAATTTGAGGATTAGAGACACTAAATTGAACTGGAACCTGTGACTGGTGAAATTGCATTTGCATGGACATCCCAGACATAGGCTGTACAGACGGTTTTTGAGTTTGAGTTGTGGGAGGTGCAGCTGAAACTTGCAAATCCCTTTTCAACTTGGATACTGGCTGAGCTTCACCAGTTTTGGGTTGATCAAGGACCCTTGTGTCTTTTATTGGCAGGCGCTGTTTGGGAATGGATGGCGTTGGCACTGCAGGTGCAGCTTTTAGAGAGTCATAACAGGCCTGTTGAAAATAATAACATGGAAGGTTAGCATCACAGTGTGCAACTTGAGCGACAAAACTATCTTTGAAACAGCTCATATCAACTACATATTGACTGTTGAAAGATAATTTTGTGGTAGTTCTAAACGAAATTTCTATAATGTGTTCATGCAAATTTTAATACTCACGTATTTGAATGTATAAACATGTGAGTAAAAGGGTAACACTAAAAACAAAAGTTTCTGAAAATGGCACACAATAAGACCAATGAGACAACCGCTCAGAGATTTAGAGCAGCGACTTTCCATTGTATCTAGTAGAAGGTACCTTTTTTAGTATTTTAATCTTACTCTCATACGTAGAGGAACACATATCTATTTTCAATTGAACACCTGGACACAGGAGAAACACCACAGACCTGATCTTTTTTTTGCTCATCCAAATTTGGTGGGGCAGAGCTTGTTCGAGCAGGAATCTATAAACATGAGGGGACAACACGAGGTATCGTTAAAAATAAAAGTAAAGAAACTGCGACACAAATTTATAAGCAGAAACAAAAAGCATATTGGATTTCATACAATTGACAGTACCTGCATTCCGTTCATAAGTCCAGGACTTATAGACCCAAACTGTAGAGAAAATGAGCTGGAAGCATCTGCTGGAGCTAAGGAATCCAAAAACCATAGAATCAATAATTACAGTTACAGAAAACAAAGACGAGGAATTGATGATAAAATATCATAAAAGAGACATTCTAATATTCAAATAAAACCAAAATGCTTATATATAACTTCAAACGCATATCAAGTACCGGTAGCCATACCCTTTGCAGGTGTTGCAGAGGTGTTGGTATCAGAGCTAGCAGTAGAAGCATTGGTAGATGGAGCTGCGATAGAAACATTAGATGACGGAGATCTTGGAACAGCTTGGGTGATTCTCTGAGTTGGAGTGTCGATCGGGGTGACACTTACACTCTTACTTGTAACTAATGCATCAGACACTCCTAAAATAACAGCTACTTAAATTAACAAACGTAAAATACTAAAAAATGGAAATAAAGGAAAAATGGCATTACTACTCATATCAGAATGCTGCAAGATCAAACAAATAACTCACAACCACAGCCAAGCTAGAAAATCCCATCATAAAATTTAGCCCCCTTATGCAATTTTCATATTTTAATACTAAAAATTAATAGACTGATCTCATCTGAACATCACTAGCACTCTAATCATACCAGGTGGTGGCTGATGTCGTTGAGCACCATTCTGTACAACAGGCGCTTGGAATGAATGACGCGAATCCTGGTTCACATTCGGACTGCGTACCCTATATTGCCCCCCTTGTACATTGCTGTTCGACTTCTTAAGACTGCACGCCCAAAAATAATTAACAATCCAAGTGAAACACAAACCCTAGTTTACATGTACAAACAAAACAAAGCACTCATTTGCAAGTACATCCATCCATACACCCATGCACGTGTGCAGGTGAACATATATATTGTGCAATACAAATTCGACAAAATATACGCACGCGCATACATATGTACCTGCGGTTGGGGATAGAGGGATTAGCGGTAGTAGCGGAGGAGCCGCCTCCACCTCCACCACCACCCTTAACGGCGCCGGAGTAATGGCGCTGCTGATGTAAACTGCTGGATCGGACGGTTTTCTTGTACTGTCCAGACTCGGTCCTATCACCCCTTGATTGATTGTTGGACATAAATTCTCACCTTCGGAAGAAAAAAAAAAAAAACTTTACCCGATAATTTAAATTCAATTACTATCCCTACACAAAACAGATCAAATTAAGAAACCCACATATAAAAAAAAAATCACATCTAATCAGAGAAAAAAATGAAAATAAAAAATAAAAAAATTAAACAGTACCTTTATCGAAATTAGGGTTTTAATGGAAGTGAACCAATGGCGGGAACTATGAACACAGAGAAAAACAGAGGAGAAGAAGAAACACAGAGCATGCGCTGTGCGTGTTTTGATTCTGCAAGGAGGATAAATTGAAAGAGAGAGAGAGAGAGAGAGTGCGTGTAATGTTTATGTATATATATATATACACATATATTTATATATATGTAAATAAATATTTATATATATGTGTATGTATATGTTAAAATATCTGATTTTTGAAAAGTAACACATATATTTATAGTAATTAATAATATTTGTTTGTGAATTAATGTATTTTCAAATATTAATTAATTGTAATAAGGAGAAATACGAGGTGTTTTAGGATTCGGAAATTTGAATAGACTTCTTCTCGCCCACATTAGTCTGGCCGCTCACAGCTCAACGCGCCGCCGTTAAATACAACGCGCCACTATTATGGAACTGTATTTATTTGTATTTTGTTGTCTGCTGAAAATATTTATTTATGAATAAACAAATTTTAATATTAGTTAATTCGTCGCTAAGTTATCCTAAAAATCTTAAAAAAAGTAACAAAA
>CAIGRO010172492.1:6773-19092 GCA_903798355.1 Fraxinus baroniana
GGGGGTGTTGGGGGATAGTGATTGATTTTTGACGATGAGAAACAAAAAGAGTGATGCTCAATCGGGATAAAATATTTTTGGTTACTCTGTTGGGAACTAATTATCCCGATGGAGCACATGCATATTCGAAAAAAAAGGAACACCTGCTGTGTTATTTGCCATGCCATTACTCTGTTGGGCAAGACACTACACTTTAATGCATCGAGGACTTTTCTATGGTTTTTGCCTTTTGTCTTCATTTATTTTGCTAGTTATGCTTGTTAATAGACTTAGTTAATGGGTTTAATATCTATATAATGAGCGTTTATAGTACATTAGTTGTAATATGCATCTCTTGTTTCTTCAAATTAAAGCCCTTGAGACCAGCCATATATACATGTACACGTACTTCTGTTTATTTACATGATCTGTTTATCTTGTAATATCAAGAACTCATTTGTCTATAATGAATACAAGTCTTCCTTGAAGTTTGTGCAATACTTGATATTTTTTATATGATTTGATAATAACTATAACTACGTTATGCTCTGATTCTTATCTTAATAAAGCATTTATTATCTGTTGCAGTTGGTGTCATCGTATCTTCCCAATACAAGCTACATGTAGTTTAGATGAGAATGAAATTCGTAGTACTGTGTTGAAGCTTGTCAATCAGTTTGTAACAGATAAAAAGAATGAACTTGCACAACCTTTGAAGGTATGCTTTATTTTCACACTTCGTCAAGATTTCTTGTGACTTGTTTGTGTGTGGAGGCTGGTATGTGCATGGCGAAAAGCAAGAATGGGTGATTGGTCTTCATAAGAACTGGTAATACAACTGTAAATTAAAACCTTCGCATCAAGATTATGAAGCTCATAGCATCCATGAACTAATTTTACTGTGGTATGTGCATGAAGAAAAGGAAGAATGGGTGATTGGTCTTCATAAGAACTGGTAATATAACTGTAATGGAAATCTTCGCGTCAAGATTATGAAGTTCATAGCATTCATGAACTAATGTTAGGTCGTTTTGTAAAATTTGTACTTCTATCGCCGTCTAATTTCTTTTGTCACTCCACTTAGGATTTTAAAGGATCTCGCTATAAGTTCTGGCAAAATATTCATCGAGTGAAACATCTAGTTGGTTAAGAAGAGACCAATTTTTCAATATCATTCATTCATTCATTCAATTTATTTTTTATTTTTTATTTTTTATTTTTAAAATTATGCAAAAGCATCGTATATTTAGTTTCCCTATGCTGCCCCAACTTTGTGTGGTAGATAATAGACCTATATAGAACTAATGACATTGTAGTTTGCAGTTGGGTATAACAGAAGAGGGATTGAGGAGACAAAGATGATGAAAACTACAAAAACAGATTCTTCGATTTCCAGTGCATTAGCTATGTTAGACCGCAACAAGTGCTTTACCGTTGTGGCTGCAGCAGTTAAAGATGCTGTTCCAGATTCAATTGTGGAACTGAAATGCCCCGAGGTAGAGACGAGTGTGGCAAATTAATAATCCCTTTTGTACTTTCCATTGTCCTGAACTCACAATTCCTTCGCAGTTTGCTGTGCTTCTTGAGGTATTGCCACTTTCCGGGATCCCTGGCAACTCTGCAGTGGTATCTGTATCTGTTCTTCCGAGAGCCCTAGTTAATACAAAACCACGGCTCAGCATCAGGGCATTGGTATCAGATTCCAAGCAAAAGAATGGGAAGTGAACCAAATCATGATGCAATTCTGGAGTAGTATCTCTTCGAATGGACCAAATAACTATGCCCTTCCTGATTGGTGGTCAAGGCTGGGGCAGTTTTAGCCATCCTGGAGATCAATGAAATGATGATTCAATGATAATTAGTGACGTAACATAACATATTTAATTTTCTGTGTTAGAATAAAGTTTGAATTTTGTAATTTGGAATCTTTTGGTTCAGCATTCTGCAAGGTATCCAGCCCATAGGGTTACCTTGTTATCAAGAACGAAGATTGTAGAAAAATTTCTAGTGGTATCCATGTTACATATGTGCATATGTTGCCTCACTAGCATGAGTTGGGCAACACTTTGTTACCAAGGACATTAGCTCGAAAAATTGTGATATTATCAGGTCGTCCGACTAAAATGTCCCACCTGCATTGCTTACCAGCAGTACCTGTACTCGTATAATTTTAATATATAAGAACCCAAATTGATCGAGGCTCTCCATTTCCAGAGACGAGTCACCAGAAATGGAAATACAGGAAAAAGACAATGGCAACAATTTACATTCCACTTTGTAAAATGGAAATATCTCTTCAATAAAAATTTGAACCTCCCCAGCACAAGACATCTAAAGTTGGCAACAGTTAAAGGTACTAAGAAGTAAGATATTGAAAAACTAAAAGCAATGGTAATGCTTTGTGGGCTATATGCCTGTAAATTTTTAATATAGAGCTACAACTATCTCTTAAATTTCAATTGTCTGCTTCATGAATGGTCCCTCGCCTTCATGCCCAGATCCCTGAAAAGTTTATTGTTCACCTTTCCTCAAGTTCAGCATTCTTCATGGGAGGATGAAATAAAAATTTACAGCCACCACTTGTTCTCAGACAGAGACATAAGCTGTCAATATAAAAACACTTAACATTAAGTCCATGAGAAGAAAAGCACACAAGTACGTTAAACCATTCACACCAATGCCAATTCAACATATCCTCCACCAAATGCCATTAACATAAGCATTAACGATTCACTACTTTAAAAGGAAACATGAAAAATGAAAACAACTGGAATTTGTTAAGGTTCCAGCTGCAATTTGTGAACAGAAAATATGTTGCTGCTATTGATTGAAGAAAACTGAGAAATTACAGAAATGGAACAGAAACAATAGCCATTCGAGAGGGCTAAAACTCTCCTAAAAGTCACTTCTACTCACTCAATATTTTCCTACTCTATTGCCAGCTTCTACCTTTATTTATAGATCTCTTCTAACAGAATTCAGTTTTCCCTCCCCATCCACTTGCAGAATATTCTGCTTCGGGCTCCTTCTAGAATGAGGTGGATTGGAGCCTATCAGAATCTTCACTGCGGATTTGCTTTAATTGCATCCAATCTGTTTTTTTTCCCTTTATTAGAGGCCATACTACTGCACATAAAATTGAAGAATGTGGGTTTCCCCTCTCTCAGTGACAAGCCCACAACATAAATAAATAAAGAAAGAAAGAAAGAAGGGTCCATTACAAAACCTCATATCTGAAAGAAAATAAACACAACAGATAAACTGAGTTGATGAAGACATTGCTACTGCAATTTCATGCAGGAGACTGAATCCTCCATTAAGCTGGACACATCCTCCATGAAGCCAAAATTATCAACAATGTATTAATTAGCTCAGCAAATGTTAGTTACCGTACTCATTTTCCCAGTCCATAACATCATGAATCATGACAATTTATTGTTTCCCCGTAAGAGTGATCTATCATTCTGTTTTGAGCATGTAAACCACTTTCTAGATTTTTCACTATCTTCTAAATGTTCTCTCCACGAGTTTTGATGCATATGACATGAAAAAGAAATCTGAATTCATATTCACAGTTTTTACCGTAGTTTCTCGATCAAATAAGTTGCCTCTAGCATTTCAATTTTGTAATTAGAATCAAGATGTGAATATCTACATTCCTAAAAGCACGGGGAGATCTCCCTAAAAGGCCTAGTTCTGCTTGCACTTATGACCTCCATTAGTATGACTAACTTAAGTCCTTTCATCCTTATTTTCTTAAATGATAGAGTGAAATTCAACTCATGAGAACTATAGTATATTCTTTTGCAATTTTGCGTTCTTACTTGAGCGATTTTGGTCAGAGAGAAAAATAGGATGGGACGTAGGGATCAAAGTAATCTTGATGTAGAAATTTTGGTTGAGTTGAGGAAGACAAGGAAAGTAATGGACAAAATATATTTCACTCATATTGTGTAAATGTTGCATATTCGTAATGAATTTCATTCTGAAAATGCCCGAAAAGAACTTTTTATCCTATTTCCCATTCATCACACACCAAACGAAGAGAGGGAAATTAGCTTTTTATTCCAAAAGGGCTGGAAAATATGGTGGAAACAGTACTCAAACCTTCCTTTTCCACGCTTCCTCCTAAAGGAAACAACAAAAATTTCTGCTCAAGAGATGTGGGGTGAGGTCAATTGCAATTTTTTGTAAAATTTTCTACTCAAAAAATATTTAGCTGATATATTTCTTAACAAATTAGGATTTTCGCCATTACAATAGAGGATAAGGTTCTGTTGCATTTGGCTTTTACAGGGGATTAAATTGTCCATTTTTGGATTCCTAGAAATGCTAGGATTTAGGAGCCTGACTTTTAACACTTAGATTTTCCTATTTTCATTATGGGCTGGCTTTAATTGCTTTCAGCATCTATATTCTAGGCAGCAAATGTCACTTCTATATAGTAATGGTCAAAAATGTAAAGAAAAAACCTATTTATCTAAATAAATCTTAAGTTAAAAATATTTGCAAGATCCAATAGCAACTAATATGGAAGCAATAGGTTGTTTTGTTTATTCTGAAATGAGCTTATACAGTTTGAAACAATATAGCACTAGTTTGCAATTTCAAAGCCAAAATTGATATTAGTTTTTTTTTTCTTATATTTAGTGTTGCATTCTGATATGGTATGCCAACGTGAACTGAAACACGGTCATTGACCATATTTGGAGTGGAAATGGCAACCGACAACTATGCTAAGAAGCATGGACATGCACGGAAATGCGACACAGGCACGACTGGACACACTTCCCTTGACATTTCATTTCCTAGTCGGCTAGTCTCCACCCATGTATTTCCCCTCCCAACCATGCATTTCTGAGTCCTTTTTTATGCATTTTCCTTCTTTCCTAGCCAGCGGACACTCTTCACACATTTCAGCTTTAGGATTTTTGTTTTCATTCTTGCCTGGCAACCCACCCCCTTCTCCTCTTCCATAGTTACGGACCAGAACCCATCACGATTGTGCAAATTGCTATTTCATTTCAGGTTAGTTTTTCCTTTTAATCTTTGTCGTTTCTATTGTTTGGATTTGCCTTGTCGGTGCAAGGTCGGTGCCGTGTTGGCAACACACCTGTCTGTGTGTCTGCGCGTGTTGGTTTTGTGTGTTCACAAGTGTTGTTGTAGTGTGTTCGCACATGTTGGACGCCGATGCTCTAGCTCCGACAGCGTGTCGGTGCTGGTAGCAACAAAGTAAAGTTTCAAGTTTAACAGATACAGAACAGACTGGCTAGGCTAGCAGCCTCACTGACCAAGAACCAAAAGAAGAATGGAATAAGGAATTTACGCATGCCAACATGCAACAAGTTTATCCAAGCAATAGTGATTATATAGCAAATGCATGCACAAACCAACATATACAAGGACAAGAACTTCCAACCTGACGAGCAACTTGTGCTAATGGCAGATCATCTTCAAATGAGTCTGTTTCCAAGCTTGGCTTCTGCAGATCTAGGTCATCATCACCATTTTGTTTATTCCCAGGTCTTTCCAAAGTATCAGTTTCAAAAGACACATTCACATCAGATTCACTTAAAGTCTGTCTCTTCCGCTTCCTCTGAAATGTGTATTTAATAACTCTTTCCCTTCTAGCTTGATCGGGAACCCCACTAGTAATATCAGATGATTTCGACTCTAAATCATTCACTAGTAAATTTTCAGCATCCAGTTTACAATAAGGGGTCCCTGAACTCTGTGCAGGTTCAGTTTTCTGTCTCAAAAGCAGTAAATTCTCAATCAATGCTTGATCTTGGCACATTCCCTCTTGAGCATCACAGTGTTCCACAAGAACTGCTTCCTTTTCAGAAGATTCTACACACCCTGGTTCAATTCCTGGTTGAGGTTTTTGAGGGAACCATCTTGGAGGTATCTTGGAAGGATTCTCACCAGAATTAGCATCAAATACCTGAATAGGTTTCAGTAGCGTATCAGATTGTTCCCCCCGTGGGGGCGTTATAGATTTCCTTCCCCTAATAGCTCTTTTCCTTTTCGAAACAAAAGATTTAGAGCTGCTAAGCTTGACACCCGCTAATAAATTTGCCTCAAGATAACTTAAAGTTTTAGTCCCATGAGCTGGTTCTATAAAGGTATCTTTACCCTCATGCTCTCTGACACTCGTATTCTTCACTTTATCATGTTTCCCAGAATGATAAGATTCCCTATCCAACAGATTCCTTTCACATGCACGAATTCTATGTGCACAAACCTTTCGGAGCAATGCAGGCTCTTTATTTCTCAGTGTTATAGATGGCAAATCTGGACTCCCATCACATGAATTGTTTATACAAACTGTCTTGTTGTAGCACTTCTGAACCACCCCGTCTCTCTGGTAAGGATGTGAAATTCTAACATCAGAAGCTACAGAGGACTTATTCTGCAAATTTGGTTCAGGGAATTTAACAGATTGAGAAGAATAAATTCTATTTTTGTCTGGTAGTTCTCTCAGACAAGTATAATTAGGTTCATCTACTAGCAGAATGTTTTTGTTTTTCACCCGCTCCAGTTCAGCCTGCACTTCTCTCAACTCCTCTCTGAGATCTTTGACAATATCCTCTGCTTCCTGGAGCTGAGCTTCAACTTCTTCAATCTTCTTCTGCTGATCCAACGATGCTGCGTCTGCTTCCCTTACCTATAGTTTGGTCGTATTTCAACACATTAATTGAAAAGAAATATTAAAAGATAGATCAATATGTGTGTGTGGTGTATATAGAGACTGAACGAAGTTCAAACTTTGCAATAAACATGTCTCCATACAAGGGGCGACAAACTAAATAGAAGGAAAGAAAATCTGCTTAGTTTTCACAAAATTTAGTGATTTATGAGGAACATGAAGAATAGGTACATAAGCTAATCACGAGCTTCATCTGTAGAAGGGAAAAGTACAGGATTAAAATAAAGTACAGGATTAAAATTGAAGCCCACATTTGTTATTCGCAATACTATGAAAACCGAAAACAAAAAAAATAAAATGAACCTACTTAAAAGAGCAATTAGGATCAAGAAGAATGGACGAGTTTTGCAAACATACCACATAATTTGCAAGCTCAATTACTAAACATTTTCGGATATGTTACTTTCTTCTTACTTTTAAGTTAAAAAAGTTGCTTATTAGGAGTAACTCCTACTTTGCTATCAAAATAAAAGTATTTTACTTATTTTGGATTTTGACCAATAAAATATTTAATTGTTTTAAAACTTATTTATTTATTTGTAAGTAAACCTTTTCAACCTAACCAAACATGCTCCAACTTCATAATTAGAAGTTCAAGATATTGTTGCTTCATGTCGAGAATTTCACAATCCATGTTAATGGGGGACATAATTATATGTGTGGTGCAAGAGACATGAATACTTCTTTAACAACTGACATTCTGCAATAGCATTTGGTTTATGGAAGTTCTCAAATTCAAGATCCTGAATTTATTTGAATGAATTATTCACGCCTTTATTCAACGAGAAAAATGTGAATGATGACAATGGACCAAAGATGTTCATGGTGCTACTTACCACGATAAATGACATTAAAAATATCTACAGTAACTAATATAAAAATGTCATACATAAAATATTATCAGACCATAACGTCTGGTTTTTGCACCAGATAAAGAGCAGAGTTATGTCTTAATATTACTTCCTTAAGAAAACATCTGTTAGTGCTAAATTAAAGGGAAAAAAGCCGAGATTGACCATATTACGGAATTACTAATAGCAGTTCCATTTGTATATTACATCTAGTAACAGCTCCATATAAGCTTATTATTTCATAATATTTAATAGATGATAAGCAATTATGATCACCTAGAACATTATGGATAAGGATAAATGCAATGATTTGTTAAAATTTACTTCCACCACGGTCCCACAAAAGGAGGAGCTTGATAAATAACAGTCGAAATAACATACCAAAAAAACACGTGGTCCATGGAAATTGTGTCGTGGCATTTGGCAGTTTAATATGATTAGACATTAGTTAACCGTTATTTCCACCAAATAGTTCCCCAAAAGGTGGCGCTGGATGAATAACAGTCATATCAATATACAAAAAAGACATATTGAACATGTAAATTTGTAGCATTGTCATGCCATTTGGAAGTTTAATGTGATCGAGAGAAAGAAATGTGTAATGGAAGTACGTTTGGAGTCAAACGAACTATAAATATTTCCCGCCAAGTACATAACACGATTTCAAATCTTGTTACACTAAAGAAGAAATACCATAATTGGACATTTGAGTTGCCACCACCAAAGAATTATCAGTCAAGACTACAAAGAAAGTAAACGGATAACAAACTTTTGACATTCCTATCATGTTGTCATAGGCCGAGGCCATTCTATCAGCCTGTCAAGAGAACCAACAAAACAAAAGATACATACTTATCCCAATTTATGATTATTAACAAAGAACAAAATTCTGAGCAAACATTAGAATTCTTTTCATCTTAAACCAAACAAATGAATGCTAAAGAAAGTAAGATACAAAACAGAACCCACACCAAGAAACCAAAAACAAGCAACGACAATAGAAGAATGCAAACGGGTTACAATCACATTTCTTTTATACTCTCTTTCTTGTGTTCCTAATGGAAACAACTCATTCCAGAAAAGTAAAACAAGGAAAAGAGACAGAAATTTTGATTTCAAATTCATTTATTCACCTTTGAATCCATCATTTGTTTGAGGCGCATCAGCATTCGGAGCCCCTCCTCTTTTGCAACCCTCAGCTCATGCTGATACCGAGCTGCCTTACTCTCTGATGCCATAATCCTGGCTGCTGCTTCCTTTGTGGTGTTCAACATTATATCAGCATATGCCTTCTTCAATGCCGTCAATCTCTGCACTCCAACAGAAAAAAAAAAACAATAAAAAGGTTGCATTCGTAAACTCGTGCGCATTTATGTGTATCAACAAGAAACAACCAAGACTGTTAAGATTTAAGCAATGTTTAAAAAATATTGAAGTCCAGCCCCATTTTTAAGACTTGACCATTAAAAGCAGTAAATGAATAATTAAAAACAGGCCACCACCAAAGATACTATAAATCCTAAATTAAAATAAAAAGAGAACAAAATAGACCATCATCTTCTGAAAACCTCAATTTTTTGAGGAATTTCAAAACACCATAGATGCCCACATACAAAAATAATCAAGATAACGGGAAGAATCAAGAGTTAGAGATGTAAAGAAGACTGGAGAGAAAGTCAAAATTTAAACTTTCTAACAAGAAAAAGATGTGAGGGAATTTCAACAAAATCACAGACAAATAAAAACATACATCTCAAGAAAAACACAGAGAATCGAAGTGAAAGTTCAAAATAAAGCTCAAAACAAGATAAAAAAAGCCCACCCCTTTTTTTATCAGGATCGAACTTTAGAAGCAAAAAAGAAAAATGTAAACAAAAAGCCTACTAAGAAATCAGTTAGGTAGTTGGGGGGTTGTTCGAAAAATAACTGGTCGCTCCGCCGTAGAGACGATGGTTATAGGTGGCAGAATTCACCAAATGGAGTGGCAAAATTTACCTTGACTGCCTGCCTCCATTTATTGATTTCCTCCAAAACCAGAAGAAGTTAAGAAATTTCAACACAACCTCTGACGACAAACAAAATAATACATTCACGAAAACACACAGAAATCGAAGTAAATGATGTAAATTAAGTTCAAACAATATCAAAATCAAACCCCATTTTCCCATCAAAATTGAACCTTCAGAAAGTACTACAAAAAAAGTGAAAAATGACTAAGGGAATCAGTTAAGTAGTTGGTGGGTGTTGGTTAAAATATTAAAGCAGCTGCACCGACGCATAGACGGTGGTTATAGGCGGCGGAATCCATCAAATGAGGTGGTAAAAATTTACCTCGACGGCCTCCATTTTATTAGTTTCCTCCAGAAACCGGAAGAGTTTGTTTTAAGGTTTTCGAACCGAAGAGTGTATTTCTGTTTTTCTTCCTTAAAACAGCTGTTTGTTACAAACCGAAACTCTTGTTTGGTTTATATTACTGACTTACCCCTGAATAAGAATGGAATTACGGGAATGTCACTACATATCACAATCGGGACGGTTTTGAGTTTTTGGGTTTCCGGCCGCGTTATCACATTGGCCCACCAACTAGATGACGTGGCGGCATAATATGATAACACGTGGTTCGATGCATGGAATGGCTTTTTTGGAGGGAAAAAGATACTCCATAGAGGGTTTTCCTGCCCTATAAGTTTTTGGGTAAATTTCAATCCCAGTCCCCAACCTTCCTCATTTGAGGCAATTTCGTCCCCATTTTTTTTTTACCATCATTCTCATCCCAACCTCTTCATTTATTCACCCATTTCGTCCATATTGACAATTTTCATCCGTCATACTGTTACTGTCACGTAAAAGGACAATTCAACCATTAAATTTTAAATAATAATTAAAAAAATAAGACCCTTCAAGTAGAGTGATGGATAATTATGTAGTAGTTTGGAATCTCACTAAATGAATGATTAAAATTAATGTACGACTATAACCATTAAAGAGATTATAAAGTGTAATGTTATTTGTTGTCATAATGATGGATCATCATGTACAAAATGAAGACCGTCCTTATGTGATGTGGTAAGTAATGTGAGACGAAAAGCAATTATCGTGTACATGTAAAACTCACTTTATTGATCTTATTCCAATTCATACGTGTAGCATCCTCTTGGATGTGTAGGTACGATAAAGTGAATTCAATTTCCATGCATTTAATTGAAAATATCATTTAGTGGCAGATTGTTGTCACGTAGGGTGATATTCCATCATCTTTATCACAAATAGCATATTTCTATTATAATTTAAACCAAACAAGCACTGAATTGTCATGAAAACTAAGGGCGAAATTCTAAGAAATCAAATTTCTCGCTTTGTGTGAAATATATGTTTCACGACCAGGTCAGTAATTAGAACATGTCGATATTTGTTAATAGTCCATCTCTAGTACATCGGATATTTTCGTGTATATAATCTAATGCTTTTTTGATATAGAGTGTGTTTGGTAGAGACTAAAATCGGATTAAAATTGAAAAATTATCAATTATTATTATTAGACGAGTGAGATCCCATAACGACTATATTTTCAATTTTAACTGGATTAGTAGCTCTACCAAACAGGTTCATACTCTTGTATCGCATAAATAGACCTAAAAGTCCTCCATAAAGTGAAAGTAACCCCATCCTATCGAAATAGCATCTAGGTGCAGTTCTTGAAACTTATGGGGGTGTTTGACACCCATTTTAGTAGAGAAGTGTGTTTTTGAATAGTGATTGATGGAATAACGTGTGGTTAAAAAGTAAAGAGAATTTTTTGGTTTATATAATGTGTGATTGAAATGAGGAAAAAGAAAAAAAAAAATAAGAATGAGAAAAAAAAATGGGTGCCTATTAACATCTTCATGAATTATTTCTTTAATTGTATTATTATACACTCCAGCGATCGTTAAATCTTAATTTAATTTTTATAAGTAAAGCTATTGACTTACTATCTCTGTTCTAAAAAGAGCGCCTAAGCGCGAAGCCTGATGAAAACGCTTCGCTTTGAGCCTAAGCAGAAATTAAGCGGTCAACGCTGTTGTTGACCGCTTAATACTTGTCCAAGCGTTCCTATGCACACCTCATGCCCAAATTTTAAGGAGATCCAATTTTTTCCTTTATTTTGTAATAAATAAAACTCACAGTCTAGACTTAGTAGCTCACTATTCTTTCAAATTTCAAAAACTATAGACTTCAGAGCTGAGAAGATGGAAGAACGGAAAAAAAGATAATACTTTAAAATGAATTGGAGTCCAATAAAAACTTAGATTAGATAAGATTTAAGCTACACGTTATCTACGTTATGTAATTATGATTTTGAAACTTATCTTTATGTAGGAATTATTAAGTAAATACAATATTTTATAATTTTAAATTTTTGGTATGTATTATTGAATTATTGAATTTTTTTACAATGATTAAAAATTAAAATTAAAAAAACGTTTTTTTACGCTTAAACTTCGTTTAAGCTCCCCTAAGCTTCGCCTAGGCTCGTTTAAGCTTGTGAAGTTTGACCTCCACACCTAACTACGCTTTTTAAAACACTGCTTACTATAGTACAATTTTCATAGAGTAATAACTCCTCAACCGCTAGTTTCATTTCTTAACTATTTCAAAATTTCTCCCAAGTCAACAAAGGAATCGACTCGGCTTTTGAGTTGCAATTTGTAGTGGAAATTTCAAATGGACCCTTGTTTGAGAATTTTCATTTGGCCCATTTCCAGTCTCGTCCAATTTAAGGGAAATTACAATAATTCAG
>CAIGRO010172508.1:0-18359 GCA_903798355.1 Fraxinus baroniana
CTTGTGGGTTATTTTTCGGCAGTTGTTGAATAATAAAATTTCTTATCGTTTCTTTGACGTTTTCTCTTGCTTTGTTCTCTGTTTTTGTCTATTGATCCCCGCCTGCAGAATAATTGCTATTTTGCCCGGCGTCACAAATTAAGCCCAGAAACAACAAAAATAGCCTCAAACTTCCAATTCAAGGTTTCCTCTCATAATATCAGTAAGAAGCCTTGAATCAAGTAGCTGAATTTATCCCAGAATTGAATATAGTGGCAGGTGTACGTGTATTTGGCTCAAACTAGCCAATCTTCTCCACGAGTTTCTCTATTTGATTGCATGTTGCAAAGGCCACACTCGAGACAGCAATTGCCATAGTAGCATATTACAACATTGGGCGTGTTCAGTAGAGATTAAAATCGGATTAAAATTGAAAAAGTAGCCGTTATTGTTGACTTGATAGAAAACTGTAGAGGATGAAAGATAACATACAGATAAGTGAAAATAACACGAAGTTGGGCAGTGGGAAATTTATTTATACATCGAACGATGCTCATAGTTCACATAATACAAGACCAAGTTAACTACTGGAAGGGAAATGCGGATAAACAACATAATAAATGATCCTAAACAGACAACAACTAACTAAAACAGCCACAAGTTCTTACTCTAATTCGACTCTCGTGACATCAAGAATAAGCCAAGAATGGAGTGGCAGAATTTATCCCGGAATTGAACAAAGTGGCAGGTGTAGGTGTGTTTGGCTCAAACCAGCCAAGTTTCTCAACGAGTATCTTGATTAGATCTCCCATTGCATAGGCAACACCAGAAACAACAACTGCATTGCTGACATAGTACGAAATTGCTTTGAAGTATGCAATAAATCTGTGTTCCCTTTTACAATAAGCCTTTCCAATTGAAAGTAGAATTATGCATATAAGAGAAGCTACTGCAACTGCTATAATCGTGTAATCTTTATTGCCAGTCTTCTCAAATGCCAAGCCGTAAACTGCAGGAGGGATTAGGCCAGATAGAAGGAATGATAGAATGGCAAAAGTGAAATGAAATAGGAAGTTCTCTTTCTTGCCAATTAGTTCTTGGTATCTATCTGTTTGTTCTTTTGAGTCTGGTACTGGACACTCATTCTTCATGTCCCTCAGCTGCAAATTTCACGAAAGTTTGACGGTTAAGGAAATAAAAATATGTCAATGGGAAAATGTTGCCTTAAAGTATGAACACAAGACAATACTAAGGTACTCGATTGAGAAAATATTATTGTAACTTCAGTTGAAGGCTTGCCTCCTACAAAGTGGTTAAAGACCTAGAATCCTAATTCTAACAGGCCTTTTATAGTTCTTACTTCTTATGTTAGACCATGCAAGCAATTCCACCACACAAACTATTCAATATTTAGCCCCTGTCTGAGCCCCATTTTTTTGAGGGGAAATGTGCTTTGAAATAATTTTTTTTTTTAGAATATTCGGTTAACAAATAGGGAAAAGTTTTGGGTTTACATGTAAAAATTATATTATGGGAAAACGTGGCTCAAACAAGGGCTTACTAAAACAATCAACGTAGAAAATATAATTACTCACATTATGAGCAATAATGAATACTCCACTTATCACATTTGCCAATGCAAGAGCCACAATGTTCACTGCAACAAAAGTAACGTGTAAATAAAATCTATATTTTTTAGAAAGATCACCAACTACTTGATCTACAGATTACAGTTGTAAATATTTATAGTGAAAGACTTACTTGGGGCAGTTTCAGAAGCAGCTGCAGATGACACTATACTTAAGCTTGTGATTGATTCCACTAAACCTCCATAAACAACACTCTTTAGAATTTCTAATGATTTCGAACTGTGAGGAGGGACTAAAATTCCACGACCAGATCCTGCGATACGTATTGATAACTATTAAATGGAATAATTATCAAGAAAACTAAAATCCTAGTGTAATTACCTTCACAATTTTCAGATTTAGTATATAATTTGATCCTGTTTCATTTCACTATCTGGTTTCCAGCATATGGTGTCTAATGATATGTCTTCCAAGTGTCAGTAAAACTTTTAAAAATTAAAATATAGGCAAATTACTCTTCTCATTCTGATAAAGTCCAGAGACTTGAATTGTGTTTTAATTTATTTCGAGCCTTTAGCATATTAAGAAGAAGAATTTCTTCTTGTTCTTCCTTAGGTTGATTCCTTCGGGTGACGAGTTTGATCTTTGAGTGCGTGTGTTTGTGTTACCTCCTCATTTCCCTACCATTCCGTTGTCTAGTTGTTCTATATTGCTTGCTGTTTACCTGATCCCTCTCCAACATCAACTATGAGATCTCCACCTGAGTTAGATCCTCCTTCTGGAGAAACTTGTGCATGTTTTCCAAGTTTACTGGGCCCACCTGTCGAATCAGTTGCAAATTCCTCGTCTGCTCATTTGCTCGCAGTACAACCAATGTCAGACATGATAAATATCAAAAAAGTCATTGCACATATGCCCTCATTTACCAAAAAAGTCTTCTAATTTGTCAAGTGACAACAAAATACATGGATTACATTTAATATCTAGGACATAGAGAAAATTTATAAGACTAAAAATTTATTGAATATTAAATTATTTGGTCGACCTGTCAACTGATTGGCCAAGCTAATTACAAAAATATATCCTAATATTATAAACCCCCGTTCGGCCACCATTAATTCAACATTTCGTTGCCACATTTGTATACATGTCTGCTCATTTGCTCGCAGTACAATCAATGTCATACATGATAAATATCAAAGAAGTCATTGCACATATACCTTCATTTACCAAAACTATTAGCATTGCAAAAGTGGGGGCAATATTTTCTTTTTATGCATTTGGTGAGGTTTTAACAAACATACTAGTCAAACATATGAAATTAATAATTGTACTTTCTGCGTCACTTTTATGATGGACCTTACTTAACTGTTTTTTTTTTTTTTTGTTTACTATGGGAGACTGTAAACTCAAGATATATTGCACTCCTCAATATGTTAGAGAACAAAAACACTATTTTAAATGCGTTTTGCATCTTAAAATTCCTCATTGTCCTAACATGGTGCACCCTAACTGCATCCAATTTATTAATTTTACATCTGAGTATTAACATCAAATATTACATTACATACAGTAAATTTAGGTACCTTTCTTCACTATGGGATCACCTGGCGCAACTTGTTTGCCTGTAGGTTTTTCTTTGCTTCGAAAACATCGGAAAGGATTTAGGGTATCCCCTACTCTCAAATAACAAAACGCAGTTTCAAAAATTTTCCCCAAGTAAAAATAAATAAAATCAGCTTTTAT
This sequence comes from Fraxinus baroniana, assembly GCA_903798355.1. NCBI lineage: Eukaryota > Viridiplantae > Streptophyta > Magnoliopsida > Lamiales > Oleaceae > Fraxinus > Fraxinus baroniana. The sequence continues at coordinate 3,315 of CAIGRO010172508.1, forward strand.
ATATAGATGCAAGTGCATGGGAAATGAGAAAATATTGTACCTGAAGGAATGAAAATCCTGAAGCATGATAAACATCCTAACAATCCCGTTGGTTTGGGATCAGGTTTCTTCCTACGAAGAATAACTCTTGTAACCTGAGAACTGCAATTAGGACAGTATATATTGTGTGTATGCATTTTCCCAACTGCCCTCTCGAATTCCAGCTCTAGGATTTCCTCTTCATTTTCTTCTACTATATCAATCCTTACATTTCCTTTGCTTGAACCCTCTGAACTCATAATTCCTTCCATTCGTGATGATCCCGAAAGTGGAGCATCCAAAATAAGTGTCTTGTTTATGGCAGAATTTAGAATCTTTGGAATATCGTCGACATCCACCACACCTGGATTTTTCTCCAAAAGAGACCATTCAATTCCAGTACCAGCAAACAAAACATCACTCACAAAATTAATTTGTGAAATTTGTATCCGAGTATTTTGGTATGAATAAATTTGATCCGTTTCTAAGAGATTAAGCTTAATTTTAGATAAAATATTTAACACTAGGAAATAATTACTAGTCCTACTACGTAGTACTTTATCTATTATCAGAATTCTGGTTGTATATACTGACCTCTAATGCCAAAATTGAAAGATCTTTGATGAAAATGATCGACCCAAGAATTTCTAAGTTGGTAGGTCCAAATGCAGTGTCGACATTTCCACATTCCTTCAGTCACAAGGAAGATTTGTTTCCAATTTTACAAACTATTAAATCCCAAAATATTACTTTGTCATAAGGTATACTTAAGAATATATATGTTGGTATACATCTAGATTAAGCACGTGACAACCAGTTATCGTATTCTTGCAGAAATAATGGCTCAAGGGATAACTACATAAAGGAGACAACTATGGCATGCAATGTGTTGGGAGTAAAAGAAGTCCCACATCGGCTAGACATGGAAATATGATGGGTTTATAAGATCTGTATTGTATCTGTTGGAAGCAAAAGAAATCCCACATCGGCTAGGCGTGGGAAATATGATGGGTTTATAAGTATAGGACAATATCTCCATTGGTACGAGGCCTTTTGGGGTTTATTCAAATGTTATCTTCGACGTCCCTCTCACATATGCATGTTATATTCATATTATTCATCAAATTGGGACATGTTACGAATATTTAAATAAGTGAGAGCGAAACTTGAGACAAAATCTTCACTTGGCTCTAATACCATGTTAATAACTTCATCTAAAGAGAGGGTTAGAGTGTTTGGACAATATTTATGTTAGTAAGAAATAAAAATTAAATAAATAAATGAAAATCTGTAGCTGGTTTACCTGCATTCTCATCCAAGTAGACAATCTTCTTAGCCTCTTCGTCATTGTTATGTCCATTCATGTCATGACTACTTTCATGATCAGTAATGATCGTATCGTTTATCGTACTGTTGTCTTGCCGGGAAGTCGTCCCTCCTCCTGAAAGTGCCTTGTCCGCCAGGTTTATTACTACCATCTTACCCTCAGCACCACCAAAAAAACACTCACCCGCCCTTTTGTTTTCTCTTAAAGCTGAGAGAATGGCCAATTTAGGTTAGCCTCCATGTCCTATATATATATATTCATGAAAGTCATGTTTATAAATTACTACTTGACATTTTTATTTTTGTAATAAGGAGCGCTTAAAACGTGGCCAACAGGATTTTAATGGTTCACACTTCACAGACAAGTTTTCAGGTCAATTATTCACATTTAAAAAAACCCATAAATTCCATGTTACTCTACCTGTCAAATCCTGATTTAATTAATTTCAAGATTAAGTTCTCGTAGACTTTCAGATTTTAGTATTTGTTAAATACTAGACAAAATCCTAGCTAATGATTGTTACAAAATTTCTGCATTAGTTGTCTCTTGCAGGGTGTTTGGTGTAAATTAAAATCAAATTTTAAATGAATTGTGATTGAAGTTTTTAAAATGTATGATTGAAAAGATATGGGATCCATAAAAATGTGGTTGATATCGATTGTTCGACTTTGATTTAGATTAAAATCAGATTTTAATCTGATCCAAACATGCCCTCAATAATGTGAACATTCTGAAAATATATAAGCAGAAGCTTCAGTAATGATATGGGATCTTATTGGACGATCATGTGGAAACACAATTAATAATAAGGATGGTAATAATTCTTTTATTTAAATAATAATATTGGGCAGAACAAAGTTGATTTAAGTATGTCACGTTCACAAACTGGCAATGACTTACTCGATCAAGTCAAGATTTGAAAAATATGTTCATTCAGAATGAACAAACTGGCAATGACTTACTTGATCAAGTCAAGAATTACTTTAGAAAAATATGTTCATTAAAGGATGAACAAATTTTAAATATTTATCATTCTAAGATACAACAACTTTAGCTTGGGACTTAAGATATTCTTAATAGTTGGGCGTCTCGTCATTATTGAATCGGAATATTTTTCAATTTAAGACAGCTTTGCTACCTTAGAAATTAGAACGAAGTCGAATAATGATATTTTTTTTAAGCACAATTATCACTTTAGTACATGAATTAAGAGGGGTGCTAAATGTATATGGGTATCACAGAAACTTACACTAACGAAAATAACGATCGTCTGAGAATTAAAATATATGTATCCTAAGGGTGAAATTTACACTAATTGGAGAGCCTAATGCATCGGCGCTTTCAGATCGTCGTTGTGAGCATCATAACGGCGTTCACAACGATGCTTTGAGATTGTGAGTTTCTGTTGTGTTTATGTTTGTGCTTGTGAGTTTCAAATTATGAAATGATATTTGTGAGTTTCAAATTATGAAGTGGTGTTGGTGGTGGTGATGATATGACTTTTTGGTTTCTATTTGCGAGTTTCATATTGTAAAGTTCCAGGTTGTGAGGCAGTGTTGGTGACATAGGTAATGAGTTGGTGACAATGGTTGTGGGGTTGCTAGACATTTGATTGGTGTTGGTGGTGTGGTGGTTGGGTGAGGATAGGATGAAAGTGTTTGTGACCATCTTTTTGACTGTTTGTGACTAACTATTTGAGCTGTAAGGGGTGGGGTGTTTACGAATAACTATTTGATTAACACATGATCAATAAATAATATGTAATCGAAAATAAATAACCGTTGATCAATAAATAACGTGACCTAAAAAATGCGATATTATAACTAACTTTGTAATCGTGACTCAATTTTTTTTTTTTTTAAGTTGTGATCTATTAATTTAATAATTTGTCACTGTAAAATAAGTTGACCTGTAAAATTTCTAATATATGACTATGAAATAATATGTGATCAATTAATTTGATAATTTGTGAATGTAAAATAAGTTATGACGTGTGATAAAAAAAAATACATAATTAATTTGATAATTTGTGACATATAAAATTTATGATCCGTGACTGAAAAATAATGTGTAATCAATTAATTTGATAATTTGTGATTGTAAAATAAGTTGTGATTTATAAAATTTGTGAATTGAGACTGGAAAATAATACATGACCGAGATTTGATAATTTGTGGACGATAAAAAAAAATTATGACTTGTACAATTTGTAATTTGTGACTTTAACTGTGACCATAAATTGTATAATATTGCAACTTTAATATATTTAATTAATAGATTATCTAATTAAAATCTGATTTTTGAAATAATAAAACTAATTTCTTATTTTTGAAATTGTATTTTGTAATCACCTTATATATAATGTAATGTTCCCTTAATAGATATCAGATCTTAGTCTAGTGAATATGCTAAATAAATCTGACAATGCAATAGTAAGTGATTGGAAAATATGCAAATAAACTATAGGTCGTGTCGTTGTCTTGAAAGTAATGTAAGTGCGGGTTTACTCAACAAATACAAAATTATAAATCTAGGCCTTTTCTTTGACATTATTATAAATTTCTTATTACTAATCAAGGAGTGAATTGAAAATAAATTGCACGCAATCCATCTTACAAATTTTAAGATTACGCAACTTTGGTGTTACTTTTGACACTAATAATTGGAATAAATGATACAGATAGATATGTATCAAAGAAGTTACCTCTTTAGGGGTGACCGAGTTGGTAGAGCAGGTGAACACGAAGATTGAAAGTCACGAGTTTGAATTCACTGTCAACACTTTCTCGACCAAGCCTGTCACACCTGGTTTGTCTAGTGCAATTTATATCTCATGTATGATTTGCAGACTACTGTATATGGAGCGAAGTTTATTCAATGCGCATTCACGAGTAACGGATGCAGATTCCTACATTAAAAAAGAAGAAGAAGAAGAAGAAGTCAACGTCAAATTCATTAAACTACCAATCGACTATGATATTTATGAAATGATCAATCAATCTCCATCTTTGTTTTATAACTTTATTTATGGGCGTTTGGAATAATCCCATTTTAATGAGAATGCTCAAAAAGAAAAAGAAAAAAAAAATCTGCAACCATAGTAGGACCCCATGTCCTTCATCGTCAGAGTAGGTGAATTTTCAAACCAAGAACAAGAATTTTGATTTTGAAATGTGTAATTGTAGAATAAAATTTCCATATTCCAAAATTACCCTTGATTTTTCAAATCAAGAAAAGTGAAATGCGTTGTAATGTTTTATTAAATTTTTCCTTTCCCAAAAGTCTGGTTCCAGAACTGATGAGTTCCGGTTCGATTCCAATACTAAAGATGGAACCAAATGGTTCCATTATCAAAGAACTATTGATTTTCGGTTTCGATTCCTTGAAATCGGAGCCAAACCTAATCATGCCTAAGCGTACTTTAAATTTTTATCGCGTCAAATTTGCTATTCTTGTATTTTCATTGTTTTACATCTATCAATTCATTGCATGTTTTATTCTGCATACATCAATATGGAAAGGGGTATTTCGGTAAATATATTACTGAGGAGTTAGGGCATTTTGGACAAAATGATTTTTAAAAAATTCTACTTGCACTTCAACTTTTGTACATAAGGGTGTACACTCCCATCACATGGGGATGAGACCCACTGCGTAAAATATTATTTTTTATTTAAGCGGGTCATACCTCTATGTAGGGGGGTGTACACCCCGATGTACAAGTAGCAAAGTCGATGATTTTTAACGACTTGTTTTCCTATATAAATGCACTGATGCATGAATAGTAAATGAGATTTTTTAATGGGATGTGCCCCCTGATGTACAAGTAGAATATCTCTTTTTTAATTACGGAAGTCACTATTATAAAATGCACAATCTCATTATAATATCAAACATATGCCATATAAAGTTTGATATAAGTTATATAATTAAGAATTCTTATAACAATGGTAGTTGGGAGGATTCATTATTTGTCCATTACGAGAAATCTATTGAAATTATTAAAATAAAAATCACGTTACCTTCAACGGTTATCGAATTCAATGTCAATTTCGTCCAAATTAAATTCATGACAGAACATCATTCTATAAGAAATCATTCGTCACGTGGTGGTTGGCTATGTAGTCAACTAGCCAGCCATTACGTTCAAGTCATGACGTTGAGGCAAAAAGTCCACCCAAACATGCTCGAACGGTGGTGCTTATTTGAGAAAACATTTTTTTTTATTTATAACCGTAGATGTTCGGACCAATTTGCTCGCACCTCGACTAATCTCATGAGCCCCTGAGGTTTACGGTCGGACACTCACCTTAGTGGTACTAAGGGGAATCGAACTAGTGACCATTGATGAGCAAACTCAAGACCTGATCAATTGAGAAAACTAAAAAAATTAATGTTATGTTTTTAAAGACTAAGAGCCCGTTTGGTACCGATTAAAATTCAATTAAAATTGAAAAATATAGTCTTTATTGAGTCTCACCCGTCTAATAAAAGTTAATAATAAGGGCTAGTTTTTCAATTTTAATCCAATTTTAATATCTACCAAATGGCCTCTAAAAACATTTATTCAAAATGAATTTATATATTTTGAATTGTCTTTCATATTTTTAAAATACATTATTTGTGTACAAAATCTTGTAGAATGTGAAATACATTGTTGTGAGGGTAGGTGGTTTCTCCAATTGCTAAAAAACAAAGATTGCAAGCAAAGTGCGGACCACTCAATCCAGTGGAGTGGTCCAATTGCTTGTAGAATGTGAAATACATTGTTGTGAGGGTAGGTGGTTTCTCCAATTGCTAAAAAACAAAGATTGCAACAAAGTGCGGACCACTCCATCCATGCTTTTGTGAGAAAGATTGGAATGAAGGAATTATCTAAATTTTGGCAAAATGCGAAGTGATTACGTGTACAATAATGTTTACTCTTTAGCATGAACCAATCAGATGGTACAATATGGCTATTGCCTGCCAGTTTTTATACAAAGAGCCTGTTTGGTAGGGCTACTAATCAGATTAAAATTGAAAATATGACCGTTGTTGGACCCCACTCGTCTAATAAAAGTCAACAATAACGGCTATATTTTCAATTTTAATCTGATTTTAATCTCTACCACACACCTCCTAAAAGAAAAATGTAAAAACCTACCAAAATTAAGATTACCAGATGAAAAAGATAATAGGGCTACTAATCAGATTAAAATTGAAAATATGACCGTTGTTGGACCCCACTCGTCTAATAAAAGTCAACAATAACGGCTAATTTTTCAATTTTAATCCGATTTTAATCTCTACCAAACACCTTCAAAAGAAATGGAATTTTGCTAATGAGATTGCTGCATGTATTATAGTTAATAATTTAATAAAAATTAAATATTATAGTTAATAATTGATTTTTATTACACATTTCAAAAAATTTATATCTTTTAACAATTTTTCAATCACACATTTCATCGACATTTATCAAAATCTACTTATCAAAAATTTTGTCAAACAACCCATGATCTTTTACGTCGCCTTGAGATTTTTTTCTCTTTGATTTAAACCTCTTTTCTAACTTCATTGTTTTCTAAATTTTGAATGAACATAAGAGTTTTCTTTCAATATTTAACCTCAATTCGGTATTCGCTGCTTGAATCAACAAATTGTTAATAAACGTACTATTCAAATCTGATTCGTTGGTCCAAGCAATTAGAACTATTTTTACATTTTTATTTTTTCTTAATGACCTAATTAAATAATTAATCCATTTTCATTTTTTTTTTTCATTAAACTTATCCATCCCCGGAAGTCTGGTTCTAGAACTGATGAGTTCCAGTAAAGTGGCGGTCCGAATTTTATCTGAACTGCGACTGCGAGAATAACTGATTAAGCCATACCATAAGGGGAAGGTTGGGTGCTTGTGTGGCTTAACTGTTTGATTCCAATACTAAAGATGGAACCAAATGGTTCCATTATCAAAGAACTATTGATTTTCGGTTTCGATTCCTTGAAATCGGAGCCAAACCTAACCATGCCTAAGCGTACTATAAATTTTTATCGCGTCAAATTTGCTATTCTTGTATTTTCATTGATTTACATCTATCAATTCATTGCATGTTTTATTCTGCATACATTAATATGGAAAATGCTACATGCTATGTAAAATAGCCCGGCCAAGAAATCGAACACACTTGAATGCAAAAACAGCACAAAAAATCCTAGAAAAGAATATGTAAAATCATCATCTAACAACAGGGAAACTGTATAAACTATAGTACATGAAAAAATAAGAAAAAATCCCCCTCTTGTTTTTTTTTTTTGGCCAACTAGAATTGGTAATCAGGAGGGCCTCCCAAAGCTATTCAGAACCAAGGAAAGCAGCATTTCTGCATAAAACAATAAAAGAGAAAAGAAAAGCTGAATTGTTATTGAACTTAAAATATAGGAGCATAAGAGGGAGCTAGGCCTAAAGACCTTTCAAAATAGGAAGTAATTTACAAACCTTCTGATTTTTATTGTACTGACGCGTTGGTGTGTTGTGAGATGTAAGCTTCGGCGTGCCAGTGCCAGGGGTATTTCCAGGCCGCACATTCCTTCCCTTCCGAGCATCATCGAAACGTTGAGTAAAATTTTCGGCAGATTGAGGATCATCATCGTTCCATATGCCGAATTTTGGAACTGCAGAACTTTTATCAGGCTACATTGCCAAGAATAAGAGACCATTAGGCATTTGAAGTTAGAATTTGTGGAATAAAGAAGCGAGACTCTAAAGGAGGCTGCTATGTTAAAAAGACAAAACTATTATCTGACTAAATCTTGTGATCTATGAAATCAGATAATATAAATAAATAAACTTACAGTTTCATCTCCCCTAGTAACTGGCCTTAGTCGAGATCTTCCAGGAGTGCCGTGACTACTATCATAAGAGTTCTTTCCTTCTAAAGAAAAAGAACCATTACCTCTCCCCGAAACCTTGGCCTGATAATGTGGATGAAGTGGTGACCGTTCAATGCTGTACTCGGATCCTGCACTTTGCCTTGCAGGTCCATCGGACCTTGCTCCACGGCCTCCACAATTGCGATGAGTTGATTCATTAGCAGATTTCTGAACTATATTTTCACTTCGAGCTGGAGAATTACTCGATTGTCTAAAATCAAAATCTTCTCTACTCACTCTATGGTCAGGTGTTGGCCTAACTTCTCCCCTTGAAATTGGTTCATTTGGTCTAGTTCTTATAGGCTTCGATGGAGCAGGAGCAGGAGGACTACGAGCCATGTTGGGGAACATATCTGGATTCTCTAGCGGGTCATTTGGATTTATCATCTTCCCACCTTTATTTTTCCGTGCATTTGTGAAGATGATTGTGTAGGGGACACTCTCTTCATTTTCCCAGTTACCAAATTGTGGAACAACGGGACGCTGTTTCGAAAAGAGGAAGAAATATTATTTCCTGTTTGATGCAATAGTTGCTTCATGGTTGTGAAATGATGAAATTTTCCATAATACAAATTCAGTATGACATATAAAGGCCACAATGATACAAGACAACTATTTCCTTTGAATTATCATTGCGATTGCGAACAAACAGCACAATGGCCGGGATGGGATCGAGTGGAAATGGCATTCTAAGCACAACAAAAGGCAAAACACTTGGAATAGAGTTCATTTTTAACTCGTACTTGGCTCATTGGTTCGCTAGAAATACAGCCATCTTAAATCTATTGACAAGTGCATTTTAAACCCTGCTTAACTATACTTAACAGTAAAGGATGTAGAAAAACTAAAGCCAAAACATTTCAGCTATTCAACCTGAAGAAAAATACACTTCGGAACCTTTAGACCAGTTGACTGGTTAAACCGATACCTGAGTTCATTTGAATATAACTACATTCACAGCCTGAATGTTGGGTAAAATATCTGGGTTCAAGTTTCGTGCCCACCCATTTATAAAAAAATTTCACGTTACCTAACTTTGATGAAAAATGAGTTCGACTGGCACGTGAAAGCCGTATTAAGATTAAAATTAAATTAATAACCACCCAAAGAAATGCAACTTTTGAATTTTTTATAAATCATAAGAAAGTAGACAAACATACTCTTAATCAAAACGTTCATGCAGTATATATATTCAAAATTCTAGAAAACTCCAGGCTTTACACTATCCTTATGGGGTCTACTGACAGCAGGATTTTTGTCCATTTATAAATTTAAACCAAGCAAACACAATATCTCCAAACAACTGAAAAGGATGAAGCAACCAGAGAACCAGTGATGTGTCAACCGTTTTGCCTATAAGCTTATAGCGTGAGAAAGGGAACACGTATTCGTTTAAAACTTGGCTTCAAAGCATTCTTTCCCTGCAAACTTGATCTAACACTGCATAATTTTCACAAATGGTGGGCAGCGAAATTTGAGTCTATTTCTTTTACACTCTGATGCCACATTAGCGTTTCGTTTAAAAGTTTAAACGGTGAAATTTAGGTTAAGTGACGTCACTTTTGAAATAACAACTTAAAGCAGAAAACATAAAGCAATTAGCAGGCATTTGTATCGATTTGAAAAGAAAAAAAATGTTGATACACAAAAAAAAGAAAAAAAAAAAAAAAAGATAGTAAACTTACAGCCATTTTTCTTCACCACAATTTAGATTGAAAAACCCAGAAATAGCAGTAAGAGAATTCTTCAGAACTTCAAGAAAACTCAAGTGTTTGAGATGAAACCGGTGAACAAAAGAGACTCTTAAGGGAGGAGAAAAGGGTAGAGAAAAATGATATAAATAGAACTGAGAAGAGAAGTAAGGAGTTGGACAGAAGCAAATAAATCAATGACCCGTTCTCGTTGACTGTTACTCCTCTTCCTCTCGCGCCATTTGCCTGGTCCAAGTCTTCAATTCTCTCAATTTTTAAATGAGACAAAGTCCCGGGATTTAATCCCGGACAACCAACTTTGCCCTTTTTAAATATTATATTATTAAACGATGGAAAAAATAAGATTTAGAGTTTGAACACGTCGTCTCCCTCTTTGAACATGGCCTACGTGGCCCCATTCGTGTGACTCGGTAGTCGGTCCTTGTTCGAGCTCCATTTTTATATGAAAATATATTTTTGTACAGTATTTTGATGGAAAATGTGTGATTAAAAAATAAAGAAATGTTTTGAATTTGCGTGTAATATTATTTAAATTCAAAAATGTGTGACTTTGAAAATAAGAGAAAAAAATGTATTTTAAAAATAATGAAAATCAAACACAAGCTTATTGTTTTAAAAGTTATGAGCAACTTAAAAATAAGTAATTATTTTATGATTGAAAAATTGAAAATGTATTTCAATAACTTATTATATTGAATTTTAGTTTAAAAAAACAAAAAAAAACTATTGTGACTTATGTTCCATTTTAAAGGTCAATCGAATTAAATATAGTAGTACAATCCCTTATATGTAATATACATTAATTTCATATTTATTCAACTTGAGATATAATTCTTTAATATATACAATAATTTTAGAAAGTTTATTTTTCTTCTCTAGTCGTGCAAGGAACGTCTCTTGATTTTGACATTTAACGTACTATTGTGTTCTTGTGCTAGTGTGTTGAGTTGATAAATTATAGTAACCCTTTACTGGTCATTTACTTCTTTCAAATTAAAGTTAACAATTAATTTTAATCACATATTTTATAGAATTCATAACTTTTCCATCACATATTTTATCTTTTTTTTTTTATCAAAATATACTAAAAATCATATTTTAATCTCAACCAAACAGAAGCATAATGTGTTTTGGCTTGGCACGTCGAATGAGACCATATATAAAAAAAATTAATTTATAATAATAATAATAACCAATACTAAATAGAAATGGTGATTTGAGGTAGATAATATACTGCAACTTTTCATTCATGAGATAGTTATTTGCACTATCAACCGTATAACATAAATGCGCCAAGAATTGCATAATGTAAATTTTTCAACCTCGTAATCGAAAGCGACTCCCAATTGCTTATTCTCAGCTATAGTAGGGTGCTCGGGACAAGTTATTGATTATGAGCATTTTTTTTTAATTTTTTTTATTTTGCCAAACATGCTCTATAGCATTAGCATATGTCTAAACCCAACAGCAACTCGTGAATGAAAATTGTCTATTAGAAACTAATCAACTACGACAATGAATGAATAAAAATGCCTCTTAAAAAGAATAGGTTGAAGATGAGATTTTTTATATTGCAAAAGGTTCAAGGACCATGTTTTTTGTCCCTGGACGAGGGGTTGGTGCCCACAGCCAGCCCCCGTCCTATAGGGAGGCGTCAGCTGTTTTTTGTCCCAGTTATTGAGTCGGGACAAGAAACTTTTGTCAATTCAACAAACAAAAAAATGACAGAAATATTCCTTGGGCAGGGTCAAAACAGGTTGTTTTTGTTTGTTGATGTCTGTCTGTGAATTAACAAGTTCCACTTGACGAAGTAAAGTCAAACTTCTAGAATTTGACCAAGTAAACTCAACTCCAAACTCTGACCTAGAAATGACGTAAAATTTAAAGACTCCGGGAGTGGAGAAATGGTATGCAACAAAATTCTTCATTATTGACCACCATTGTATTTAATAATGATTACACTTTGTTGATTCCGATTTTGATTCCAATTTATTTCTCGTGTAGGGATGACTAAAAAAACTCGTTAAACACGATACTCGTGGGATCCCATCCCGAATGGGATTGGGATTACACGGGTGGCCGGGTAAAGAGGAGGGGGGCAGATGATCATTGCCTCGAAACGGTTACAGGACGAGTCCAGAAAATAAAACCACATAAAATCAATATATGAATCAACATTGTGCAGCTTTTACGCAAGTGCCAAAACATAAATGCAGGGTAATGCAGCTGGCAACAAAGAAACAAAAAGGTTAAATGCTAATTATTTTATGGGAAAATGTCAAATTTAAAGGTAGGAAGCTCTTCAGATTAACAAGCTGTGCTTTTCAATAACATAAAGACGGTGTAAAGATCCAGTGTTTCCTTTGAAAATAGCCGCTCGATGACAGGCATTGATTGAGAAGTCTTCTCTAGGCTAGTTCTCATGACACTAGTTATCCAAACAAATCTCCTTATTCAATTGAAAAAAAAAAAAAAGAACCATTAAAATAATAAATACAACACATCCAATAATCTCTCATATCAACCGATTTAGAGATTCATAGATTAATAAAAATATGAAAACATAAAACTTAGCCAATGTATAGATACGTAACATGAGATTCACAAACAAAATGAAGAGGTTTCACAATGTACCAAGTAATGGACTTCATTAAGACCTAGGAGTTCCCGACTTCAAACAGAACTCCAATCTTCTGCATAGACGTACGGCTTTAAATGGGATTCTTGAAAATCTTTTTTTTTTTTTTTCTTTGATAACCGCAGATGTCCGGACCAGCTTACGCGCACCTCGACTAATCCCACGGTCTGAAGTTTACAGCCATTTCTCACCTCAGTGGCCTGGGGGGTCTCGAACTGGTGATCATTCGGAGCAAACCCAAGGCCTGAGCAATTGAGCTACCCCTTGAAAAAATTGTTAATTAAACAATACAAAAATAAGAATTTAGGTGGAAAAAACACATTTTCTAAGTAAAATATTGCCAATCAAATGCATCATATGATTGGAGAAACTCCNCACAAATGATGCACAATTTGTTGAGTATTGATTTAGAATAAGAGGTTCGCCACAATGCCGTTTCAGGGAAAGAGAGCTTGGTCAATTTGCAATAGCTACAATGTCGAGTAGAAAAAATAGGTTTCTGGGTTTCTGGTGTTTAATGGAGGTGGGTTGTCAATGTTCTAGCATTCGATGAATTTTGGATTCAAACTATTAGTAAGGATGAATTCCGTTAACTAATGACAAATTGAGGTTCAAAGTCTTACAAAAAATGGTTTGAGGAAATTATAGCAACATGTTGGTACGAAACACATAATTTAGCATTTTTTAAAATCAAACGAACCGTTGTCATAACTAGGTCGGAAATCAAACTCCCTTAATTGGATATCCGACTTCAAATAAGGAAATTCGTTATACTTCTGGAATAAAAAGCGACCAAATAAGAAATGTCTTGAAAGAGCAGATCAAATTACCCTGACTAGATACGGACAAGTAGCTAAGTTCCAAAGACTAGCATCCTTCAGCAACCTAATATTTGAAACCTGCAACATCAAACAATAAATAATACTGTCAGCCACTTCAAAATAACAGCAAATTTTTACATAATTAAAGAACACTCATTGCAACAGCATTTTCCTACATAAATAAAAGAGGGAGTTTTGAGTAGGGATGGCAAAAAAGCTCGCCGGCTCGGATGGCTCAGGCTCGGCTCGGAAAAAACTCGGTTACAACGAGCCGAAGCTCGGGCAGAGCCTTATTTTTTTTGTCGGGCTCAGCTCGGCCCAAAAAAACTCGGCACAAAAAGCTCAAACGAAACTCGAGTTTTTTTTATTTAATTTATAACATGTAAAAACTGTACAAATTTTAATTTTTTTTAAATAAAAAATGTAAATTTGACATAAAAATAAAATAAAACTCAGGTTGACTCGGTTCGGGCTCAGCTCGGGCCGAGCCTCATTTTTTTTGGCCGGGCTCGGCTCGACCTAGACTAGAGCTTTTTTTCCCGGCTCAGGCTCGGCTTGACTCGTTGCCATCACTAGTTTTGAGTTACTATTCATAAGCCATAAGCCGAGCCGAATGGCTTTATGGCTCGGCTTGGCTCGGCTCGGCTAGGCTAAGCCGTCTAAACCCCTTTTTTTATAAAACGTTTGATTCAATATTTTAAGTTACAAATATTCGTTTTAAGCGATTTAAAATTTGTTGAAAATATTAAAGTGCGGCCATGATAAATATATGATCGATAAATTTTAAATATCAAAAATAATTTTACATTAATTATAAAACATAGGTTTTTTTTTTTTTTTTTTTTCCCTAAAGGTTTAATTCAGTATTTTAGGTTACAAATATGCGTTTTAAGCGATTTAAAATTTGTTGAAAATATTAAAGTGCGGCCATGATAAATATATGATCGATAAATTTTAAATATCAAAAATAATTTTACATTAATTATAAAACCTAAAATCGTGATTGTTTATATTTTTTTCCTACATAAATAAAAGAGGGAGTTTTGAGTTGCTATTCATAAGCCATAAGCCGAGTCGAATGGCTTTATGGCTCGGCTCGGCTCAGCTAAGTCGTCTAAGCCTCTTTTTTTTTTTTAAACGTTTGATTCAGTATTTTAAATTACAAATATTCGTTTTAAGCGATTTAAAATTTGTTGGAAATATTGAAGTGCGGACATGATAAATATATGATCGATAAATTTTAAATATCAAAAATAATTTTACATTAATTATAAAACTTAAAGCCGTGATTGTTTATATTTTCCTACATAAATAAAAGAGGGAATTTTGAGTTACTATTCATAAGTCGTAACCCGAACCGAATGGCTTTATGGCTCGGCTCGGCTAAGCCGTCTAAGCCCCCTTTTTTTTAAAACGTTTGATTCAATATTTTAAGTTACAAATATTTGTTTTAAGCGATTTAAAATTTGTTGAAAATATTGAAGTGCGGCCATGATAAATATATAATCGATAAATTTTAAATATCAAAAATAATTTTACATTAATTGTAAAACGTAAAGTCGTGATTGTTTATGTTTTTTTTTTTTCAATCACAACCACATTCCAATGTTTTTT
>CAIGRO010172630.1:0-13323 GCA_903798355.1 Fraxinus baroniana
TATTTTCATTCAATATTTCCAACATCTTCATCCCAAACATAACTATTTATATATTCCCATTCAGGCTTTGGGGTAAATAAGTCTCCTTTTTTTAGTTAATGACATGTGATACCTATTGATAATTGATTCTTTCTTAACTGATTATGTTATTAATTCACATTTTGTTTTCTAGATTATGTATCCTTCATTCATTGATTATGAAGTCATACTTTATATCTTTGTTCATGTGTACTTTGATAATGATTTTTTGCTAATGCGAAACAATTCGATGAAATTTGTTTGCCACTTTTAGTTGTGGGTTCTTTCACTTGTGAATATTCGCTTCAGCTTTCTCAGATTGGCTTGTGATAATACGGTTCGCATATCATGAGTTCACCTATATTCCTCTTGAGTTTTTGATATTCAACATATTTCATTCTTCGTTTTTCTCCCTACTGTCTTATTGTGGGAAAAAAAAACACTTATCACCCAATAGCATCCAATTGTGTGAATACAATTCCTCCTTTTCATATAGCCCATCTAACTCCATTCGAGTGTTTATTATATAATTGTTGAAATGTGGAATAAAATTTACCTGAAAAATAAAAAATTCTTTAATGAAAAAAGGTAATCTACATGTTCATTTGTATGTTATATCAAGAATAAATGCTTCAAATTTTATCTAAATTCGATGGTTAATTCTAGAATTGAAACTGAATTACGAAACTTTCAACCATTTGGATCACGAGCTTTCGACTTTTAATTTCAAAATGCTTCTAACGGCCTTCACGTTTTCTATGACATTCTCCAACGTCAAGACTACACCGATTGGTAGACACTTTCTTTTAATTAAATCAAACGAATTCTATATTGAACCGATGGATAAAGTAAGAAAATAATTTTCTCTCTTTTCCTCTCTTGGAACACTATGGAATAATCATGTATTATGTTGCAGGATTTCTAGGTTCCATTTAGCCTCTATTATAGAGATAAAAATGTTTCAATTCATATACAATACACTATTAGAAAGGGAATTTTAGCGAGGAATGACTTCCATTGTTATTAATGACGAAGTAATAACAAATTAACAACGATTTTGCTTCCCACAAAGATTATCAACATTTCCTTCTAAAACGTTTAGAGTCCTGTTCTCTTTCCCATTTTCTATTTTCGATTTTTCAAAATTGTGCACCTATTTTCAAAAATGAGTTCAAAATTTACAAAGAAAATCTAAAACGTCAAAAATGTCGTCTTGGGTGTTTTCGGTTAAAATCAAACCAATATTTTCAAAACTCATTTTGGGTGTTTTCGGTTAAGCTACCAACAACCACCGCCGTCGCCGCCTGCACCACACCGTCGTCATCGCATCGCAGCATCGCCAAAACCGCCGTTGGCGACGTCACAATCACAACAACAGAAGAAGCCGACGATGCCACCGTTTAAAACCACCACCGCAGAAGAAGCCGAGGATGCCACCACCACAGACATAATGTCGCCACCCAAAACCACCACCACAGCCACTATAACATCGGAGACGATAGAGATGACACCGTCCCAAAAGCACAGCACACCACCACGCCACCGACCCAAAAACCACCACACACTAGCACCTCGAAACGAGAGAGAGAGAGAGAGAGAGAGAGAGAGCCAATTTTGGCTGTTTTCATTTTTGAAAATAATTTTTAAAAATGACAAAAACAACACATTTTCAACAATCTCAAAATGGACATTCAAAACTAAAACACGAAGAGAACAACCCATTATATTTCCTCTTTATCTAACACAATTTTTTTCTTTCTACCATACGTTTCATTTTCAAAACCCTAACCTCATTTCCAGTTGCCGCCTCCCTCCATTTTCCTATCCCTCTCTTTCTCCAATCCACAATTTCTCTTTCACATCTTGGTCGCGGTAAGAGGTAGGTTGTATGGCTTTTGGAGACTTGGCTATGGTAGGGGTAGGGAGGCTTGACTGCGGCGGTGGAGGTGGTAGGGTGTGAACCCTTCTTACACTCACAAAATACAGTCTAATACCTATCATATCGTTCAGATTTTTACTTAATTATATGGTTCCATATTATATATGTCGAATAATGATTAGTTCTTCAGCATGGATATGAGAGATACACTTGAGTTTCATATGTTTCAAATAATATAACTGCTTGTGAAGTCTTAAAAATGGATGTGTTGGGAATGTATGTAATAATGATCAAGATTCAATTCTGAGTTTGATAAAGTCTAACTTATTCTTTGTTTGAGAATGTGAATGTACGTGATTATAAATTCCAGGTTGTGCTTGAAGTAATAAATAATAATGATTAAGATTCAGTTCTAAGTAATGTTTATGTTGTGATCATCGTGTCCTTGGTTTTTTTATCTGCTTAGAGGTAAAATAATGAAGTCCTGTGAAACTTGTTGCGCCTCTTCTTATTGTCATGCATGGGAGACAAAAAAAAAGTATGTTTCATAAGTTACACTTTTTCTGATTGTAGGGTCTGCAAGCACTTATTGGCGAAGATGATACATGAGAAGCTTGGCTAAATGTTGATGCTTTTGGCTTTTCTAGTGTTGTAGGTTTTGGAAAGAATGGCATCGAGTTAAGACATGTATATGCTCCATCTCAATCAACGAAACCAGCAAAGGAATTGAATGATAATCTTAATTTAAAAAAAAAAATTAATTCAAATTGGCGACGGAAGTTCATTGCTAATTATTGACCGACTTTAATCTGTAGGTAATTTGCAGTGGACAATTGTTACTAATGTCATTGCTAATTAGCTATGAAAATATCATCAGTAAACACTAAATGAATTTTTTGTTGCTAATTTACCGACGGTCAAAGAAGTCCATCGGGAAATTAGCGGCGAGGGTTTAACAATCAAATTTACCGATAGAAAGATACCGTCGCTAAATCCTTTTAGTAACAGAAATCAAGGATTCATCAGCGGAAATTTCCATCTCATTTTTACTTTTTCTTCTTCATTTTTTACTGTTTATTAATTTTGTTCTTTATGATAATTTAATTTTTTTCAATTTTAAATAATATTTATATTCTTTATTTAATTTTGTTAATTTCCTTTTGTTTAATTTGTTTTGTTTTGTTTTTGTTAATAATTTTAAATTTTCTTAATTGTTTTTTTGTTATTATAATTTAAATTTTTTTTTCAATTTAAAATACTTATTTGTATTCTTGCTTTAATTTTTATATTTTTATAATTTTCTTTAATTCATTTTTTAATTATTTTTTGTCCTTTAATTTATTAAATTATTTCCTTTTTATTAGCATCGATGTAAAATGAATATATTTCTTGCATATAATAGTTACAATTCAGTTCTTTTAATTTTTTGATATTATGCTTTATTCTATTAACTTTTACAAAATGTTCTAACATTTGAGTTTTTGAAGGATGAAGTACCATCGTTGAATTGAGACAAATGGATGGAAAATGTACTTGGAACGGTAGTTTTACTACTATATTGGAGTTGCTCCATGATCAGCATGGAAATATTGTACTCAAAGAAGCAATATGTTGTACGACGCATGTTTTCATAGACAGGGGACGACAGTTCTACTGCATTTGATTTGCGCAATCAAGGACTGCGACTAGATGTTGGACATATTGAAACAACGATTGGTCTAGAGCATGGTGATGTGTCATCACAAAAAGATTGCGATTGACCTTTTTTCATTTGAAAGTTGTTGACAACATTAGCGCATTCAACAACTATCCGTGTGGGTGGAGATGTTTTGAGAACACCTTAAAATTCTTCACTAGATCACATTCAGGGGGTCATTGCGTAAATACAATACTTATGGATTGTCCTTGGTAGTGCAGATAAATTTTAACATAATCAATGTTAAAATGTTTTTTATACTATATAATAATTGTACGTGTTGTAGATTTAGGCATATGAGATTGTCCTCCTCTTGGGTACTCGATTTGCGAGGTAAGGAGAGACATATTGCCTGTGGATGCATCATTGGTGAGTATCTAGAGCAAACGACTGTTTATCTGGTAGACAGTTTTCAGCTTTCCTAGATGACCCTTAGGTGAGTATTATATATTTACGATTTATATTATATGGCGTTTCAAAATCTCAGCACATGATCATTAAGTAGTTGAAATGGCTATATATCAGCTTGAAGTCCTAATTGAGCTGACATTGTTCACAAAAGAGGAGGGTCGAGGTTTTGTGCGTGATTAGCTGTTCTGCATACTCAAAATGACCAGATGTCCAATTTCTTCCTATATCGAGATTGGGTATGTGAATTGAATATAATTTGTTGATTACCATTTTGTATGTGTTAACCGATTTTAATTAAGTTATTAATTTTTAATATTTTATTTGTATTTGAACGCGGTCAAGTTAATTGACAATCACCTTCGCTCTAGATATCATCTTCATTGATAAGATCTCATTCTCTCCCATACAGACACCTTCTTCGTAGATCTCTGCACATAGTCTGCATAGTCATTATTTCGATGATTTATACTTAATTGTATTTATCAGAGATGAGGTGAACGCATTACGACGAAAGTTAAGAGAGAAGGTCGGTGCTCTACAACGAAACTTGGAAGAGGAGGTAGGGGTGCTGCGAAGAGAGTTGAGAGGCGAAGTAGTAGATTTATGCCATGATGTTGGAGTGTTATGAGGCCATGTAGTAGGCCTTTAGGATTAGGTCGTAGCACTACAAGGTAATAGAGCAGGCAAACTAGGGGTGACAAACAGGGTGATAGAGACAGTGACAAAGAAAGAGGTCACCCACTTTTGTAGACAAACAATGATGCATTAGAATCATTTTTGTTACCTAAAGAGCGGGCGAGTGACCCCAATGGAGACGGAAGAGGTAGCGGGGGGAGAGATGACGGAGGGGGTGGCCCCAATAATAGAAGAGGTGGCAGCCTCGGGGCAGAGTGTGTGTTGGATGAGAAGATGACGCTCGTCATGACAGAGGGTAAAAAGTGTGCTGTTGACGTGCCGAAATAGGTGGTCAGCAAGAGGACGAGATTGCTATCACAGTATATCATTTCTACTTTCACGGCTGAGGCGAAGATGAGGATGTTCGAGGATGAGATGTACCCCAATCTCTTTCGAGAGGTAGACCTTGCCAGTGGAAAGTGTTCGAGACAGAGTGATGAAGAATTATACCCATGTAAGTATTTTATAATTTTAGTAAATTACGCTAACTCATCTATGTTTCTTTTAACATTTTTTAGAGCTAGCTACATTATAGTTCCAAGGACGATACCGAACGCTTATAAGTGGTTTCGAGACATCAAGACTTCGACAACTTGGCTCGCCGACAATGTAAGTGTAATATTGCAATTGTCATTTATTATGAATACATAATTTGTTGTTTATTAAATTAAGTCCCTGTTTGGTACACCTTAAAATTCTTATTCTCATTCTTCTACTCATTTTCAACTACACATTCTTCAATAAAATAATATTTTTCATCACATCAATAACTTTTCCTTCTTTTTCAACCGCACATTTTTCATCAATCTACTATTACAGAATACACTCTTCAAAATTAATGTGGCTCAAACACACCCTAAATATTTTTTTATTGACATTTTCTGTTGTAGTACATCGACCTGGCTTTGGACCTATTTCACAATCAAGCTCGAAGATATCCGAGAGCATTTAACATTTCAGACTGAGTTATATGGAGCACCGAGTTCCTACGTTTTATTACCATTGAGCATCAGTCACTCCAACTTATGGGGATTAAGTACAGGGTGCCTGAATATTTACTTGAGTGGGTCATATGGATGTGATCGAGTGATGGAGAACCGTGCGTAGGTTGTACGTATTTACATTCAAGTGATTGCAAACCTCTCTACTTGGCCGTGTAGATCATCTTTACTGATTCTACTATATATGTGTATGATCTCTGATCATACCTGTCTGACCATATACTGGAGCTGGTGGCTTTGATCGTTCCTTTGATGGCTAGACACGTGAAGGTGATTGTGCAGGACATACTAGCCATCGCGCGAGACACGATGACAGTGAGGCTGTTGAACTCGTAAGTATTTATAATTTTTTTAAAATTTGAATACTTAGTTTTTAGATATACATTATCGAACTAATAAATTATTATTTAGTTGTAGGGGTGATTGTGGTATGTTCGCAATCAAGTATATTGATTTTTTGAGTATAGTACATAAAGTTGATGGAATCAACCAATCCTGGATACAAAATTGGAGGAAGAAGTTAGCGTACGATTTGTATAAATTCAATTGTGATCCATTAATATTATATATTATACTATTCAAAATTGTAGATATTGATTATTTAATGTAAAGTCGTCGTATATTCTATCTTGTTTATTAAAAAAAATGCAAATATTGTCCATTTAATTGTGATCCGTAATAAAATTATATTATTTTAGTTGTATGAAAATAAATTATGGAGACCTAACTGCAACTTTTTAATAGATTATTCGAAACATGAAACTGTGGTCGAAGATTGATATTGATAGATACACATCCTTCTACTTGTCATTTAGAGGAATCTGACTTGTACAAAATGGGCGAGTATACCTTGTTGTTCTGCACCTGCTACAACACACCTACGTGGTCGATGAAAACTCTCCATTATATGGTATTCTAGACATATGTGGATGTTCAGGATCATGAGGTTCAACTTTTGATAACGGCAAACTATTAAATGGGAGAATATGGTCGGGAACTTTTCGCTCAGCTTCATTCGGTAGAAGAAATATAGTCTTAGTATATGCTGCTCTCCAATAATCAGACGTGTAATAAAAAGATCATAAGATTCTCGCTGCAAAACCTCTATTCATAGCATTGCGATTGCATGCTCACATGAAAAACTCTTCAACTGAAATCGACTACAAGTGCAGGTGTTATCAATCAAGTCCACCATGTATGCCATATACATATATATTTCATGGAGAAGTCCAATTCATCTAGTGGTTCCACATTCAACTTTCCGACAACCTCTACAGCCTTAAAGAATTTATCATCCTAAGCCGGGGTTAGCAAGCTCTTGCAACTTTGTGATTTCGAAAGTTGGTCGTGAAACCACTACTGCAACTTGTTATGAATATCTCAATCATTGTGAGGAATGGTAACTCTTGATCCTTCTTGATTAATGCATTGAGAAACTCCGCATTGTTTAATGTCATCATGTTGTATCGACGTTCTAAAAAATGTGACCGCACTCAATGTTCATTTCCCATTTTTCTTAAATAATTCCATGCCGAGGATGATTTACTTCCTATTTCGACCATGAACTTATTACAATCTTCAATACTGTAAAC
The DNA here is from genome assembly GCA_903798355.1 of Fraxinus baroniana. NCBI lineage: Eukaryota > Viridiplantae > Streptophyta > Magnoliopsida > Lamiales > Oleaceae > Fraxinus > Fraxinus baroniana. The sequence goes on from CAIGRO010172630.1 coordinate 7,273, forward strand.
TCCTACAATTGTCCTAAACAATGAAACGATGTCTTCGCCCATATACCTAGTCTTCATTTTGCCTTGTATACGGTAAGTGTAATACCCATGATGTGTCTTGAGAAATATTTTAGCGATACCATTTATCTATGGTCCTCGATCAATTAAAAAGGAAAGGTTCTCGACGTTTCCTATTACTTCCCTCAGCTTTGTAAAGAACCAATGCATCGGCAGATAATTTTCGCTATTGACTATTTTGAATTCAAGATGGTAAATTTGGATGCTGACATCTTGACATGCAGCAATAATCAACTTGTCTTCGTATCTAGCTTTGTATCATCGACTAGATTTAGGGGTCACATCACATTTCGAAATCCCCGAATGCATTGTCTAAGAGCAATGACGAAAAATTTGAATCAATTCTTGCCCTCCGTCTCAATAAAAAATGTCGAGTAAAGATAAGTTGTCCCCATGTTATAACAATATCAGACTAACTTAGTATAACATTCCTCAGTTGATCCCATTAAATCCTTCAAAGAGCATTCTTTGGCCTTCCAGGCCTTCTAGTAGCTCATGACCACTCCTTACTCTCGATGGACGTTGTTAATGATGTCCGAATGGTTGTAGATCGTCTGTGGATCTTGATATTTATGCATTATCCGTCGACCAATAAATCATGTTCGAGCTTACATGTGATCATGTCGACGAATTCCCACTTCGCAAGTATGTTCCCGAGTATACTTGCAACTATAAATAACTCATTCGTGTCCATTTTTGTCGACCAACGGCGATTATCGTCAACACAGATAATTGTCAACAATAACTTCTTTGATTTCTTTACTTTAAACTCAAAGTTGTATTTCAGTACAATCCGGTGCACATCTTCTTGCAAATCTTTCTTTATTTCAAATAGTTGCTCGACATGCAAATCATCATCAACAAGAATCACACGCGAAGAATTCAATGACGATCCACTCGATCCAGCTCCTGAGCTACCATCTTACTCATGTCTTTGACGAGATAAAACAATCGAATTTTCATTTGTAAATTCATTTTCATTCTCGTTGTTATGAACTATCGAGGAAATTATGTGCCTAACAACGAAATCACGATGAAGAACAACTGTCTCGGGAATAACCACAACATCCTCACGAGTTATCTCCATTGTGTAACACCCCAAATTTTATTGATTTAAATTTTGAGGTGTTACCGATATCATTTCATAATCATACGTAAAGCGAAAATATTTAATTGATGATTTAAACTTGAATATATTTAAGTATTTATAATATCCAATTAATTTAACCCAAAACATTAAATCGGAAACTTTAATGGTTAAATAGAAATCTAAGAAATACTAATCTCTAAACATAAAAAAATTTACTAATGGTTCATTTAAAAATGTTTTACTTGGCTACCTGCTCACCATTCACATTGAACCGATCTAACCTGAAAAATTAAAATTTTGAAGGAATAAATATTTTAAACTCAGTAGGTACGTGCATCCAAAACAATATAATAACTCTTTAAACATAAGTTTATAACATTCCGTACCACTATTTTATTAAGAACAGTCGGTAATCAATCGAATACTCTAACACATTTCTGTGTAAACATTTGAGAAAACCCAAAAGAAATCTCACATTTCATTTTATTTCATTGAGACCCGCAGGTCAATTATCATTTCATGAAATAAATCATGTAAAAATAATTATAATATTGCAAGGATAAAAAATCAGTTGCACATAATATCCTACCTCGGTTATCGAGATATTGTGAAAAATGCACCCGAAAACTCTCTTTTTATGCTAAAAGCAATATTCTATAGAGGAACAGAAAGAAACAAGAACAAAAGAATTACTAAGAAAAATAATATGAGCTAATATTGTGCATTGCCTCTATTTGTAATGAATTAACCGGAGAGTTATGTAGAGATTAATCACTTCATTTAGGATTTGGCAAATCTATCCCAAGAAACTGTATCTGATCAAATATATCAAACATGTTTTAAAATTATCTTGATTGTTATGCCACACTTATCTACACGTGTCTTTCTACACATTAGCCTAGTAAGGATAGAGTTTAAATTTGAATAAAGAAAAGAGAATCAATACAAAAGGACACCTTTATGAGTTTGCTGGGATTTGAAAGTAGGACTCGTGTACTCCAAGATTAATGAGAACATTTGTGTACTTTTGTTTGAAATACATTTTCTACTAAAACAATCATTATATATGTGTACACGTGCTAGGCCATAAAAGTTAAAAATGAATAACGTGGACTGCCATAAGTTTAATCAACCAGTTTATAGTGCGTCCGTTTGACACCCATTTTTTTGCCAAATTCTCATTTTGCTACAGTATTCTCTTGCATTTTTCAGACAAATGACTGACACATCAGTCAGAGTGAAAGAAGAGATGATAGAGCCATTGTAATAATTTGACAAATTTGCTCTCTGACGCACTATCAATATTTACGTTTTTGCCTTTCATCAATTGAGATAATGTTTGAAGGAAACAAACAATGACTTCAAGGGCAGGAAACAAACAATGACTTCAAGGGCAAAACTAGAATTTACAGAATATGAAAATTTGACTTCAATAGCAACGTCTCTTTGTGTGAAGGAAATGTCAGATAATTCATTGCATTTTTAGACATGGGTCCCGCATTTGGTGGAAAATGGTTGGAAAAGTACTGTATAAATATGAGAATTTGGCAACAAAAAAAAAAACAGAGGTCAAACCTTTATATCTTAAGCATAACTTATTTGAATTAATTTTTTCTCGAGTTTAAAATGCATAATTAATTACGAGTTATCCAACGAGTCTAATATTGATATACTAATTCTAGCTCTATTGAAAGCTAAGTATTTAGCCCAAATAAAGTTGAATTAACATATGTATTACTTTAGTCCACAAATTTCAAAAATTTAAATATGTAACATATAGACCAGATAAAATTTTATCCTCTAAAATTTCCGAGGTGCTGCACATTGTGTCCCAAAAATTATTGGCATTGTGATCCCCTTCATCCGAATCTTTGTGTTCATCCTCGATGACATTCTTAGTCACTAAAGTCACGCAAAGGAGTCGTATGCATTTTGTTCAATTCAAATAGACAATTCACTTCAACATTTGAAGTAACCTTCATATGTAGAATCGGAAAGGATAAATGCTAGTTGAATTGAAATTTCAATTCCATATCTTACTGAGAGCGATCGATTTCAACTTGTTTTGTAAATCATGGTATATTTTCGTATATGTTGTACTCGATGTTATGAAAATTTGAATACCACCACCTATATCACTCGTTTATACCCATAAATTTTTCTCGTCCAATTCGAAATCACCAAAGAAACAAATTAGGATTTACAACCATATCTGCATAACGAAACATCATTTTTAATTGTAAGAAAAATATAGTCAGAAGATCGACACAACCACTAGGAAACAAAACTTTTAATTAAAAAAAATAGTCGGACCAGCTGTTTAGGCCGACTATTATACATTGTCATGAATTTAATATGAAAGAATATACACGCGGGTGAATTTTTTCTTATTTATGCTTAAATTTTTTTATCTACATATTAATCTATGTCGAAATAAAATTTATCGATTAAAAAAGTATATTAATTTAACGAAAACGGAATTAAACATAAGTAAATATACTCATCTCTTCGAAGTGATAGATATAAAAAATTATTTCTTGTTCAACATTTGATAAATTTCTGAAATTTTGAGGTTGAAGCATATGAGAAATTAGAGTGTTTTTATTTGTGTTGGAATAAACACATAAAAAAAAGTTAGCTAATTTTGAAACTTTTAGTGTAAAGTGCTTTGACTTTTTACTTGTTAACTAACATAGTAGTATTGTCATTTAAACAAAACATTATTTTGTAATTGTACAACATATTTAAAAACATTTTTGTCTTTTAATACTAAAAAGATTATTGTGGAAATATGCAATTGTTGAAAATTTAAAGTGAAAATTAGGGGGTTTGATCAATTCAATTTTAAAAGTACCCCAAATTTATTTCAGTAATCATATTCACATATTGCACTTTCATAGTATGAGTATGATTAAGAGTTTGTTTGACAATCATTATTGTGAAAATGAGTTTTGAATAGTGATTTTTAGGAGAAAGCGTGGTTAGAAAGTAGGGAAATTTTTTTAATATACGTGTAAAATATTTTATCGCGTGAATATGTGGTTAAAAATGGTCTTGTAACAAATCATAAAATAAATTAATGGGTTTCAAACCGACACTAAACTATATGATTGCATTAAATTATTAGACCATGATATATTTTGTTCACATGCAGTTTCTAACATGAAAGATGTATGAAACAATGAGTTTATTATGAAATTTCTATTTGTGTTAATTGAATTTACATGGGAAAAGATAAGTGCATATTTGCATTATCTATGAAAATTGTTAATTGTCTAATTGTTTTTTATTTCTTGGGTGAATCAATGCCAATAATTCATTAGAAGAGTTGACCCGAATAAATGAAGGAACTAGAATTCAATTATTGTCCTATTATATGTTTATGCGATATATCCAGGATAGATAGTTGATTTTTATTTTTATTTTTCATTTAAAGTTCTTTTCTGCTAAAGGAGACTATAATTGAGAAATAATCATATTTATGTACAAGAAATAAGACAACTGAAAAAAAAAATCTATTGGAAAAGAACATTTGCCAACATTTGATATGAAAGTGCACGACTTTCATGTAATATTGTCATCCCCCTCAAAGGATTAAACGAAATGGATAATGGTTTTATTTGACAAATAGCCTCACTTAATTTTGATTAAATTATGTGAGATGGTATTCGTGCAAAATGGATATATTATATATAATATTAGTAATGATTGTACAATGAAAGTGTGTTTAAATACAATGAGGTTGAGAATTACCTCTATATAAATGATGAATGTGAAAAGAGTTGATAAAATTTAAAATTTGGGTCGAACTAGGAATTGTGGGGTCGAACTGTTCATTCTCAACATAAGTTTAAATCTATCCAAGACTTTATGGCGATAGCATTGTCTAAAAGTCACAATATTAATGAATTACCTTATGAGTCATAGAAGTTTTTTATGAAGGTGGGAAGCTTAAAAGCCTTTGTACTTGCAAGAATGTTATGAAAAGATAACAAACCCTAAATGACAGTCCTAAATATGAAAGTGCGTGGACTTTCATGAGACATGGACATTTTTAGCCAATATTTATATGTTGCACTAGAGATGGAATAAAATTATTTATTCCGTAGATAAACATAATTAACAATATGCTCGAATTGTGTATAGTTAGATTAACATTATGTCACTAAGTTGAGTCTTATCTAGAATTGTGGGTGTATGATTGTTATTTGCATAATATTCCCAATTAAAGTTAGTATGCATTCTAGGACTTGACAATATCGATTGCATTTGTTAAGACACAGTAACTATCGAATCTATTAACAAATGAGTTATCTAGAGAGTAAACTGACTACGCATCTAGGTAAATGCATTTAAAGGTTACATTAATAGGTCACCTCAATGAAAAACTAACCGATGATTGGCGATCACACGAACTAAGTTAAATAGGAAAACTAATTATGATAGACTCAATGAGAAGCACTTCGAATTTTTGGCTCCTCGCCATTTCTATAATGCAAATAAGTGTCAGCCTGCCAAATATTGGTTAGGATAAACTATGTTTTTAATGATGATTATATATTGTATATAGTACAAGTGGAGTATTGTAGGGTATTCTCTATTGAACATCACCTATGTGAGTGATATTTTGACTAGTTCTATGAGAATTTTACTTAGACGAATTCTCTAGCTTACTTGTAGACCCAAGAAATTTCAGGACCAAAACGATGGATACGATAGAGAACTAAAGTTTGATATGTAAAATAATATAAAAGCCCGAGATTGGAATAGGGGGATGAATTGATTTTTAAATTTTTTTTCGAATAATTAACTAGAATCGCGTAAGTTAAAAACACGTTGATAAATTAATAATCGTAAACAAGTTCAAGCAAATAGATCGGTCAAATAATAAGTGCAAATAAACG
>CAIGRO010172640.1:0-10777 GCA_903798355.1 Fraxinus baroniana
GGCTCTTATATTTATAGCCATAGAAGAAGAACATGGCCATCAATTTCTGGAACGGCTGAAGTGGAACGTTTGCCACATTCAATTCTGAAACTGAACGCACCGAAACCGAAGACGAAGGGAAACTGAAGGCTGTTGATTTTCTGAATATTAAACTGATTTTCATTAATTTCCAACATTTACAAATTTGATTCAATCAATCAAAGTTTTCAATATGAAGAAGTAGAAATGTTTATGCAATGTAAGTGCAAAGATCTTCTTCAAAAATATCTTTCTCTTTTAATATTGATATAAATAAATTAAGTACAAAGAGAAATAAAAAACTTTGATGAGAGAAATGATTAAAGAAATTTAATTCAACAATCAAAGTTTTTGTTATGAAAAAATAAATGAAATGAATGTAGAAAAAGAAGATTTTTCATAAATATATTTCACAAGAAAGCTCTCTTCTAAGAGTGTGTCTGCCAGAAATTCTCAAACCAATTAGTATTGATTTTTCGTCCGTTACCCAGCAGAGCAGTCCACCATATTTGACTCATCCTCTCTAATGTAGCCCATACTTTTTGACTGTAACGGTCACATTATTGCTCAAAATTAGACGAAAATCTCCAACAGACACACCCTAATTGTTATATAAATGCAAAGTGAAGTGATATTTATAGCAATCAAAATGTCAAAATTTGTAAACAACTGAAAGTCCGAATCTTGGACCAGACGACCCAGCTAGCCGTTTTGCGTAAGAAACCACAACGGTTTAAAAAATGATCGTTGGCAAACTAGACGTCCACATTGTTAACCGGACGTCAGCTTTAACTTTGACCTTTTTTTTAGGGGAAAAATGTTGGCTTTTGAGCGAGTAAGTAATATTATAAAAAGCTAAAATATCAAATTGAAATTCTTACCCTTTGAAAAATAATAATTATTTTTTTTATGCAATTGTTTTTATGAAATAATATTTTCGTGCATAAAGCGATTTTTTAGGTTTTATCATTCACTACTAAATATCAAAATATTAGTATCTTTATATTTGAATTAAGAAGTTTATGGGATGTTCTCTTCGTGTTTTAGTTTTTAGTTTTGGATTCATTTTGAATTTTGAGTTTTGAGTATCCATTTTGAGATTGCTGAAACCACGTTTTTTTTGTCATTTTGAAAAATTGTTTTCAAAAATAAAAAAAAAGTGAAAAATGCTTTTGCTTTCTAATTTTGAAACATTGAAAATTCTATATATATAATTCTTTTACTTATATAACAAAGAAAAAGTGATTGCCATTGTTGTTAAGGCATTGAAATTCCATGCTAGTGACCCGAGTTCGAATCTCAACCCCCTACCAATTTATTTGAAAAACTTTATAGTGTGCATATAAAAAGTTTCATTGTATTGAATTGCAGTGAAACAGAATTGAACTCGTGACCTCTAGAAAATCTATGACTCTTCCAACTAAGCTATTCCGCTATTGGCAAAATTTGGCCATTTCCGGCAATTTGAAGTGTTGGCTTGATTTTAACTAAAAGTAGCCAAAACGACTTTTGTGACGTTTTCCGTTTTCCGTTTTCTTTATAAATTCTTAACTTGTTTTTGTAAATTCGTTTATAAAAATAGGTAAATAAACGTGTTTTTAGTGTTTTTTAAAATTGAAAATGGCCTCAAAATAGCGAAGAGAATAGGCCCTTAATCTTTGATCTTACTTCAAAGTTTGTCTCTTAGACTTCTCGTCTTGATCTTAATTTTTTGACGTTTGTCTTTTAAACTCTCATATCGAATGATTTGAATTGAATATTTAACTTTCACTTTGATCTTTATTTCGATTTCGATTTATAATATGTTGATTTTGGTAATACTTGATTGATTTTAACATTGAATTATCCTCACTCAAAATCAATTATTAGAAAAAATATTAATCTTGTTTGTTATGATCAAAACATTAAGAACGAAATCAACCATAGGTCAACCGTAGAATCGTAAGGATACAATTATAAATAGTATTTAATTTACAACACTATTAAAAAAAATTAAATTGTTTTCGTTTTCGTTTCAACCTTTGAAAACGGGTCTTCTAGAAGTGTTCGCTCCAAGAGAACTTCTCTTATGGGCTTCTCGTTTTGCATTTTCCAAAGTGAGCCGTCTTAGCCTTTTTTTTTATGGTCATATTTAAGGTTACAATACCTCTAAATTGTGCGGAAAAAAAAAAAAAAAAAAAAAAACGTAATTTATGAACCAAAAAGGATTTTGTGAAGGTGACGCTTTATCGGATTGGCTGACAAATACCTCTTTTTTTTTTTTTTTTGGAAGGAAAATGCTTGTTATAAATAATTATTTACATAATGTTTTACATAATAATGATGTGTCAAAATGTAAATGAGCAAGTTTTTTTGGATGAGATTTTGATCTAATTAAATCTCGTCACATCATCTGTTAGTAAATTATTATATGAATTGTTATGTACATGTAACACGACCATTTTTTAAAGGTTGACTAAAGCTTGAGAGATAGAGGTTACCTTTATCTAAGGTTACAATTAGGGGTCTCAACAGTATAATATCCTCTTTGCCCCCATAAAAATGAGCTTGCTTTCAGTTTCACAAGGATTAAAAAAATATAATTGTATAGTTGGAAATATAAAATTTTATTATATTTTTCCTAATACCTCCCTACGTTAAATAATGATTAAAAGATGAATAATTCATATTTTTTGATAATAATTAATAAGGCACATTAAATATGAATACATTAAAAAATTAAAAATATCAAGTATACTCTCAATAAGAAAATTGACCTATAATTTGGGACATATGAAAAAAAAGAGAGCATATTTTATGAGACAAAGGGAGTACATTGACTGTAAATGTATGGTCTTTTAAATAGTAGTTTAGATCATTCATATTTCTTGTAAGGATTAAGCTATTTGTATAATGTTGGATAACAATATTGTTGACAATGTATGAGTTGAAAAGGCAATGAAAATTGATTCTTTATAAGCCGTTGTTTAGTCTTCATTATTTCTAATATACTTTTTTTTCCTTTTTTATTTTCACCTACAAAATTTTCAATAAAATAATATTATACGTAAATCCAAAAAAATTTCTTATTTTTTAACTACGTACAAAATACTATTTTAAAATGCATTTTGTGCAAAAAAAAAAAAATGGGGCTCAAACAAACTCTTAAAAAAAATACTATTTTAAAATGCATTTTGCGAAAAAAAAAAAAAAAAAAGTATCTCAAACAAACTCTAAACCTCTTCAATGCAAAATGTTTGATAACAAATGTGAGATATTCAAATATGTCTCTCCTTTTAAGGATTTCACTTCAAGCATATCAGCCACAATATAGATTGTTATAAATATGGACCAAAGAATATGAGACAACTAGTAAAAAATAAAAAACAAAACTATTTTTATTTATTAAAATAATCATAATGACGTATCTAAACTTTTTTATTCATATACAAAAAATTAATTAAAAATATAATTTGCATTATTTAAAGAGTTCTAACATTATATTTCCATTTCTTATGATTGGACTTTGGAGAATGAAATATGACATAATGTGGCTTGAATCGGTGATTTGAGGAAGAAGAAAATGAAAAGTTATTTCCTTAAAATGTTTGAGATTTTAGGTGACACAATTAAAAAGTTCGAGTATAATCAGTAAAATAATGAAAAGTTTGGAACTAAGACTACGATTATCTTTTTTTAACTTTGGCCCCTCAACTAATAGACTTGGACGGTATGGGAGTCTTCCGTATGAAAAATACATGTAGGGAGGTTTTCTGTCAATCTGAAAGGATAGTAAAGTACTTCGAACTTGACGCGAAAGTCAAGAAGATTATGAGCCAATTACTCTTAAAATAAGTAAACTCAAAAATCCTTCTCTTAACTTAATAACTTTATTATAAGGAAAATAAATAAATAAAGAAGAATTATTTTTCGTATGTAATACAATTATCTTCTCGTTAAGAGTGAAGAAAAAGGAATTTGAAGAGTGATACCGTATTTATTTTGGCCGGACTATAATTTCTAGGAAATAACGGTTGACTTGGTCTCCCACTTTTATTTTTCTTATTTATAATATCACTTTCACAAGTCAGCCGTAGTTGTGTACTGATAGTGAAATGGCAGATGCTAGTCTTCACATCCTCACAAACAATAATCTTCCAATACTTTCTCTCTCCCTCTCCATTCATCTCAAGTCTTTGCTTAGAAACCTTCATCATTTTCTATCTACCACTATTTTTCGACGAAACAATCAATATACGTCTTTCTGTTACTCAGCGTTTTCGTCGTTAAAAATGAAAATTCTTGTAGGGTCGACATAATTTCCAAAGAAAGACAAACAAGATGTACAAGCGTAGAACCAAGTCTTGATGTATCTCTGAGCAGTTGTGTTTCCTCTTCTTGCTTGACCTACTCTCCTAAGAATTTCCAAAACCAGTCTTATATTTCTATCTGTGTACTTTTCAATAGGTTCCAGCAAATACAGATGCAGTTCCCTTTATCATTCTTTCAGATATCTCTCTCTAATTTTATACAGTGCAGTCAGTCAAGAATTGAAATCCTGTCTCATATAGTCTTGTGTAAATAAGAGCGACACGATTCTTATATGCTATATAGATTGCCTATTTCCCAAATATTGGTCTGTTTTGATCTTGTGCAGGTTCAAGTTAATCTTGCTGTTTTTTGTCACAACCCCGGAAAATGGAAATGTCAGATTTACAAGAGAAACAATCATTAGCTGGCGATTCTCCAGCCAAAAGCTTTATATCATCATCGACAGAAACAGAGACTATAGCAGAATTTTCGACTTTCATAGAGAAACTAAGTCCGATTCTTGATGAAATGAAAGACAGCAATGAGGTCGCAGACCTACCAACCATTCAGAAAGCGATCGAATCACTTGAAACTGATTTCAGACATGCCAAATCTGTCATTGGAAGTCCAAATATTCGATCATCACCCACCAAGCATATTGAAAATTTGACGCAGAATCTGGGAAGATCGTTAGGCCTCGTGCTCTTTGCAAGCCATGATGTATCAATAGCTAATAAGGAAAAGATTAAGGTGTTACGCAAGGAAATGATGAATGTAAGATTTGATTTGAGTTCGGAGCGTGAATCAGAATTTCCGAGTGAGGCAGAGGAGGAAACAATGGAGGAAGAAATCGAAGAGGAAAAAACAGAAAACGAAATAGAGGAGGAGGAAACAGAAGAGGAGGATAAAATAACATTGGACGTTGATGATGTTATGATGCAGATTAAGAATGGTAACCACGAAAAATTTAAAAATGCTCTTTTGAGGTTAAATGCACTCATCATGGATGGTATGGTTTCAAACGAAAGGATCAATGATGAAGGTATGATCAAGGTTTTATCTCAACGATTGGGTTCGTGTAAAGGAGATGACAGAGTGACTATAATTCAAATACTACGATATCTTATCCTGCAGAATAATCAAAACAAGGTAATGTAAGTACTAGATGAGTTTCCTTAAGTAGCGTACTATTAATGGCATGTTTGGTGTACAGTCATGGCTCAACCGGACTGTACTAGAAAGGACAAAAATGACAAATGTTAACACATTACTCTCTTTAGTAATCCTATGCAATCTCATAAAGTCTAGCATACCAAACATGTTCTAAGTTTTATATATGACTTACATTGTTTAGTAGTGTGCAGGAAGAAATGAAGGATTTGGGATTTCTATCGACATTAGTGAAGTCACTGGCACGGGATGTGGACGAGCAAAGGGAGGCTGTAGGGCTGTTATTGAATCTTACAGATGATCCAGAAGTCAGAAGAAGAATTGGGAGAGTACAAGGATGTATTGTAATGTTGGTGATGATTTCCAATGGAGATGATCAAGAGGCTTCTCGAGATGCTAGAAAATTGCTAAATGCAATGTCAAGCAATACTCAACATGCTCTTCATATGGCTGAGGCTGGTTACTTCAAGCCTTTAGTACACTATCTAAAGGAAGGTGATTTGTTTCTTTTCCTTTCTTCCTGAGTATGACTTTTCGTGTGTTATATAGCAAGTACATTGAGTCGAATTTGGGATGGAGTTCCTTTGCAGGCTCAGATATGAGTAAAGTACTGATGGCAACAGCAATATCAAGGATGGAACTCACAGATCAAAACAAAGCTTCCCTTGGAGAAGATGGGGCAATCGAACCCCTCGTGAATATGTTCAACAAGGGGAACCTTGAAGCTAAACTTTCAGCATTAAATGCGCTGCAAAGTTTATCCAGCCTGAAGGAGAATATCCAACTCTTGATTCATTCAGGAATTGTAGTAGCTCTTCTTCAGCTTCTTTTCACTGTGACGTCTGTTCTCATGACTCTGCGTGAACCAGCATCAGCAATTCTTGCAAAGATTTCTCAATCTGAAAGTATACTTGTGAAACAAGACGTTGCTCAGCAGATGCTCTCCCTTTTAAACCTGTCTAGTCCGGTGATTCAAAATCATCTCTTAGAAGCACTAAATAACATCGCTTCCCATTCAAGTGCGTCAAAAGTCAGGAAGAAGATGAAGGAAAATGGCACAATTCAGCTTCTCCTACCATTCCTTACAGAAAGAAATACTAAAATTAGGACCGGTGCCTTAAATTTGGTTTATACACTCTCCAAAGATATACCGGGAGAATTCAGAGAACAGCTGGGAGATACACATCTGACAAATATTGCAGATATAGTTTCAACATCAACATATGAGTGCGAAAAGGCTGCTGCTCTTGGCATACTCAGCAATTTGCCAGTGGATGACAGGAAAATTACATTTTTGCTTAAGAATGCAAACTTATTTCCCGTGTTAATTTCCACTGTAAGTTCATTGTCTTCTACTTCAACCCCTACAACATGGTTGACTGAGAGCATAGCAGGTATACTAATCAGGTTCACAATTCCTACTGATAAAAAACTTCAACACTACTCTGCGGAGAATGGCATAATTCCTGTTCTTCTCAAGTTACTTTCAAGTGGGTCATCAGTTACTAAATCTAGGGCTGCTATTTGCTTTACTCAACTGTCTCAGAATTCTCTACATCTAAGTAAGTCGAGAAAATCAAAGTGGTTTTGCATTCCTCCTACAGAAGCTGTATGTGAAGTTCATGATGGATACTGCTCTGTCAAAAGCACATTTTGTTTAGTGAAAACCGGTGCTGTCTCTCCATTGATTCAAGCATTGGAAGGTAGTGAAAGGGCATCAGATGAAGCAGTTCTCAGTTGCCTTTCGACACTTTTAGAAGATGAGATTTGGGAGAATGGGATCACTTATATCTCCAAAATGTCAGGAATTCAACCCATTCTCAAGGTTGTTGAATCAGGGAATTCAAAGTCTCAAGAAAAAGCCCTTTGGATATTGGAAAAAATTTTCAGAGTTGAAGCTCATAGAGTAAAGTATGGTCAATCTATACAAATGCTTCTCATTGATCTAGCACAAAATGGGGATCCTATATTGAAACCAACAGTGGCCAAGTTATTGGCACAACTTGAAATCTTGCAAGATCAATCTAGTTACTTTTGAGATGTTATGTGGTTTTTCTTTTTCCTTTTCCATTTGAGTTTTTTCAATCAAATTTATACTTGAAAGAGCCTCACTGTTTATTGTTCTATTGTATTTATATTTTCCACAGATACGTTTTTATTCTCTTTTCTTGTTCAACACAAAGATTGCTTGCACGAGTTAAAAATCTCAATGGCTACTGAAATTTCAACATTGTTTCTCAACATTCACTGTACTTATAAAATTTTTCGTATAGTCATCATACTTTCAACATAGTTTTACAAATGTCACTCCATCTCATTTGGTTTACTAATTAACAATTCAATGACATGGCAAAAAGAATCGCTATTTTTTAAAACGATCTAGACTGATAGACGAAAAACAAACATTAGAAGTACAATGACCGATAGGAAACAATTTTGAAATTACAGTAATTATTCACAAAAATTTTAAAATTTAGTGACTATTGGGGAAACAACTTTTAAAGTACATTGAATAATTAGAAGATTTTTAAGTTCAATGACCATTGAGAAACAATATTTAAAGTCAAATGACTACGGAGAAACAACGTTAAAGTACAATCTGTTGCACTACTTGTTGATATGATTTATCTGGGTTTTGTTGATGAAAATAAACCTTGTCCATCTATTCACACCAAAAGTGACAGTAAACAAAATATACATGTAAACAAGAGAGAGAAGCATACTTATAAGTAAAGCAATATATATAATTGTATAGTTAGAAATGTTCAGTGGGAAGTCTTATCTTGTTCATTTAAACCTTATTTATTGTTCTCATATTTGGAGAGAATCGTAGATAGAGTTCTTTTGCCACATTAGCAAGTGGATAGTCTTATCCTACCCACTATAGGTATGAGAACAATTTCTGAAAAGACCATACTTATTAGTAAAATGACATCTCAATTCAACTAAGGGTCCGTTTGATTGAAAAAATGAAATTGGGTGGAAAGAAAATGAATTTCAGGGAATTGAATTGTCTAAAACTTGTTTTACGGAGAATTGTCATTAATTGTGTTTGATTGGTATAATTTTTCACCTGAAAAATATTGAAATTTTGGGTCATTTAGTGTTCGTTTTGCTTTGTTTTTCATGAAAATTGTCCTTTAAAGAGATATATCCCCTATTTGACACCCATTCTATTTCTCATTTTTCTCTCCTTCATTTTAACCACACATTCTATCAATAAAATAATATTACACATAAATCCAAAAACTCTCCTTATTAACCACACATTCTTCCATTAATCACTATTCAAGAATTTATTCTTTCCCCAAAATAGATGTCAAACACAAGCATAATTTGTTACAGTTAGGGATACAATTTGTTTCCATTGCAAAAAAAATAAAAAATAAAAAGTTGCCTAGAAAAACTTTCAAAAATCAAGAAAATGTGGAAAATCAATTCTATGAAAAATGTAGTCAATCAAACATGCAAAAAGGTGAAAATGGAATTTAATTTCCATCTTCCATGGAAAAGAAAAAGCTATCAAACAATGCCTAATGGATTTAATCAATTGTCTCCTATTTCATTAACCCCTAATTTGACAACAATTAAAATGATTTATTTATTTATTATTATTTTTTGAGAAAATGAGTTATGAGATAGTGATTTTCTTGAATAATGTGTGGTTCAAAAGTACGAAAAAAATTGGGTTTATATACATAATATTTTATTGTGAGAATGTATGGTTAAAAATGATTTTGATAAAAAATAAAATTTTTATTTTAATAGTTGACAAATGGGGACTAAATTAGATGTGTTGATTTGGCTCGTCGATCGAACAGCACGTGGCTTAGCCCGAAAAAAGCTTGATCCAGATCATATGACTCGTCGAACAACACGAGCCGTGCATGTCACGGGCCATTTTTGGCCCATAAAGAGCCGAGCTTTTAAAAAATAAAAATCACGCAACTACACACCCTGCCTGTAGCTGCCTGGCACCTACAACGGTAACTACCTGTGTTATATGAAAAAAAATCGTGATTTGGCTCAGCCTGGCTCGGCTCGATATGGCCTTAGCCAAAAGTTTGGGTTGAGCCTAGAGTTTTTGGCCGAACAAAAGCTCAACTTGGATGGAACCAAAACAACTCAAACAATTTTTATTCGAGCCGAGTCCGAGCCTGAGTCTCGAGTTTTAGCTTGCGAACCAACTCGGTTCGACTCGTCGACATCCTTATGCTAAATAATCGATAAAATACAAAGTGCAGGAAATGTTGTCCCCACATCAGTGTTCTAAAAGGCTAATGTGTGGCAATGCGTGGATGCCAAGCTATGGGCGATGCGAGTTTAAGTGAGTCATATGCGCAAAAAGACATTTTCTTATTTTAATATTGTTTTAATTTTTAATCAATCAAAAAATCATATAATAATTAAAAATAATGCATATCAAACATTTAAAACAGATTTACATAAACTTTATACATTTTTCAAAAGTTTTCAACAAAAAATAATTAAAAATAATACCTATCAAATATGTAAAAAAATTTATAGAAAATTTATAAATTTTTTATAAAAGTTTCCAACAAAAAGATAAGTTTCAATTGTAAATCAACCGTTAAGTTTTAATTTAAAATAATTGTAAAAAATAATAATAATAATAATAATAATAATGTGTGCCTAGGCGATAACACGCATTAATGATCAACGGTTTCCGTTGACTGCTAAATAAGATGTCAAGCCAGCTTGACGTTTTCGTCGCACATTGCGCCTAAAAGGCACGTTGACGACGTTTAAGCGCGTCTTTTAGAACACTGCCCCACATTGAACATGGCAGATGTTTACAGTAATCATAATTTCACAAAAGGTCTCCTTCAACTTCTCAATACGCATTGAACATTTTCTAGTAAGTTTCTAGCTTTTGATTTTTTTTACTAAAGTCGCATATTTGGTTGAAGAAAGTGAATGAAACTACTTCGGCGTTAATTCATGGAAAGCCTCAACCTCAACGAGCATGTTCACTATAGAGGAACCAAGGTTTGCTGGAATTGCTGACGAGGCGAATCCAGAAATTTGGTTCAGCTAGAGCGGGGATCGTTGACCGGTTATCGATGACCGTAGACCATAGTTGTCAGACCCGACCCGGACACTGACTCGCACAATGCTCCGGGTCAATGGGTCAGTGGTTTGACCGGCGGGTCAATGCTTATTCAATATATTATTATCTGTTTATTGAATAATAATATCTTGGCATTTTCTAATATTAACTAAATTAACCTTATGTAATTTAGGTGACTAAATTTCAATTCTTATTTTTTTTTTTTTT
>CAIGRO010172657.1:0-24544 GCA_903798355.1 Fraxinus baroniana
GTGGGGTGGGGTGGGGTATGGATAATTAATTATAATATATATATATAATTGGAATTAACACCTGAATTTTGAAATAAATTAACAAGTTTGTTATTTTTGAAATATAAACTTAATATGTAGGACTTATTTATTGTTCCCATAAAAGTTTTACTTTTTAGCTAAATTAAACAGGGGCTAAATATATTTTCTATACAATACTCAAGAATTGAATCAAAATTCTTAAAATATACCGATCCTCCCATACATGATTTGGGTCAGTAGCTCTTGTGAGCTATTCCACGTGGGCCTACATTGAAAAATGAAAAATGGAACATTACATATTTAAGGTAGTTAAAATATACAATTTCAAAATTAAGAAATAAGTTCTAAAATTTCAAAAATCAAGTCATAATTAAAATTTATTAATTAAATAAATAATTAAAACTATTTTATTAATTAGATATATTAAAATCACAATACTATATAGTTTATGGTCAAAATTATATATTAGTCACAATTACTAAACGTTCGATCACAAATTTCATAAGTCACAATTTATTACCAATCACAAATAATCAAATTAATCGGTTTCGTAGGTTTCATAGGTCATAACTTATTTATCAATCACAAATTACCAATTTTATAAGTCACAATTTATTTTACGATCACAAATTATTAAATTAATTGGCCACGTGTTATTTCTCGACCAAGGATTATCAAATTAATTGATCACAAATTAAACAAATTGTGAATCACAATTACAAATTTAGTAGGAATTTTACCTTTTTTTAGATCATATATTATTTATTGGTCACAAATTATACATTTTATCGATCACATTATTTATTGGTCATAAATTAACCAACTTATTGGTCACAATCACCTAAATATGATCACAAACTTTCTACATCACATTCCATCCTATCCACCACCACCACTCCACCACAGACATTACTACACCACCGACCACCACCACTATTTGCAAACTTTAATACAACAATAAATTTCAAACTTACCTTCGTCCCCCTAATCTAGACGTTGAACGTCTAAAGCAGCTTCTAATGCTTATTTCTCTGCCCTCCAAACTAGATCCACCACCATCGCCACTCGTCAACCACCATATTCGCCACATTTAAATTACTAAAACACAGATGTCATCACAGATCTAAACAACTATCAGGCCCAAACCACTCAAAACACCCCAAAATTGCGTTGCGAAGTCGGTAGCATTGTTGCTGCGCAATGTCCTGCTGCACGACGCTCAAATCTCCGCTACACGACGGCTATGTGTGGCCCTGAGACGCTGTAGTAATGTAGTGAGCCCTGCCGAAGGGTTGTGGTGGTATGCAATATAGAGAGAAAATAGAGAGGATATAGAGAGAAATGGGAGGAAAATGATTAGGGTTTTGGAAGTGAAATATGATCGGGTGGGATAGTTTAATTTAATTCTATAATATTATTATTTAAAGTTAAAAAGTGAATTATTATCTATTTTTTTTATATATATATATAAACTTTCAAATGTTGTGAAAAGAGAGAAAAAGAGAAGATAGAATAAAAGTCAATAGACTTGTATGTATTAATGAGAACCAAAGCCTTATATTTATAGGGAATGATTAAGGATATATATGGTAATAATTTTTAGGGTTGCAGGGGTACAATTGTCATTTACCAATAATTGTTTGATAAAAATCAATGGGACAAAAAAATCAAATGAAAGAAAAAGAGTAAAGTTATTTTGGAATATTAAAGATAAATGATGCCTCATTACGACCTTGCAAGGAAAATCCAGTGGAATAAAATCTAAGCGAAAGAAAAAGAGTACAACTATTCTCCCTGATATTGATCACTGGAAATCTTTGAGTAGATACATTCCAATCTTGTGAACAAATTTCTTGAATGTAGATGTTGGCAGTGTTTTTATAAATAAATCAGCCTCATTGTCATTTGAACGAATTTGTTGAATATTGATGTCGATACTTTTTTGAAACTCATGTGTATGAAAGAATTTTGGAGAAATATGCTTCATCCTGTCACCTTTGATATAGACTCCTTTAAGTTGTGCCTTGGATATTATGGGTCATGTTTCTCAACCATACACATTCTTGACCTGCTTGTTGCTGTCAATGATTACTTCACAATTCACAGATCTCCATGATATAGTCATTCCTCCACGTGTAAAGATGTATCATGTCTGTGATTTAGCTTTATGTGGGTCAGAGAGATAACCTGCATTTGCATATCTTACTAAAGTAGATCCCGACTTTTGAGAATAATATAATCTTAAATCAATAGTACCCTTTAGGTAATGAAAAATATGTTTAACCATTCCAATATCTTTGTGTTGGTGAAGAGCTATATCTTACAAGGAGATTTACAATCTGCAAAATGTGCAGTAAATAAATCACATGCTAAATGTTCAAGGTAACTAATAATAGAAAGTGAATCAAAACCCACATAAATTTCAAGTCTTCGTTGGGGACCTATTTTAGTCTGTTGTGGGGGGGTGAAATGAGGTCTTGAACAGCACAACCAAAAATCCATAGTTGAGAAATATTAGGTTCATGATTAAATGTCAGTTGCAAAAGTGAATATTGATAATACACAATTGGTCTGATACGAACTCATGATGCATCATGTAATACGGCATGACCCTAAACAGAAGTTGAGAGTTTTGTTTTCATAAGTAATGGTCTAGCAATAAGTTGTAGACGTTTAATAAATAACTCTGTTAAACCATTTTATGTATGGACATATGCGATCGAAGATTCAACAACAATCCCAATTGACATGCAATAATATTTAATAAATGACTCCGCTAAATCATTTTGTGTATGCACATTCACAACCGAATGTTTAATAACAATTCCAATTGACATGCAATAATTATCGGATGATTGTGATCTAAATTCACCAGCAGTGTCAAGACGAATAGTCTTGATTGAGTAATCGGGGAATTGCGCTTGTAATTTTATGATTTGAGTAAGTATTCAAGTAAAAGCTACATTCCTAGTGGAAAGTAGCCAAACATGTGACCATCTAGTAGAAGAATCAAATAATATTATAAAATAACGAAATTGTCTACATGGTGAGTGTATTAGTCGACATATATCTCCATGAATCATTTTCAAGAAAGTTGGAGATTTAATATTGACATTTGTAGTCAAAGGTCTAATGACTAACTTGTCTTGTGAACAAGCCACACATAGATAATCATTAGATAAAAGAATATTTTGGTTCTTTAAAGAATGTCCATGTGAGTTGTTTATTATTCGACGCGTCATTATAACTATTAGATGTCCAAGTCAATCATATCATGCATAAAATTATTTAGATCAACAAACTTATGGTTCGTAATAATAATTGATTCAACCATTTTTATAAATGTATAATACATTCCGATGAGAGTGCATGGAGTTTTTCTTTTATCTGCTTCGATCAAATACAAAAGAAGTTATGTAAAAATATTTAACATTATTTTCTTGCATCATCTCAATATGATGTCCATTGCACCAGATATCTTTAAAATTAAGCAAATTTCTTTTGAATTTATTTAAATAAAGTGTATCGTCAATATATAATTTTGTATTATTTAGTAAAATAATACAAGCTCTTTCGGAGCTTTCAACGATATTCGATATACCTGATATCATATTAACATTATTTCCTGCTAATGTTAAGTCCAAAAAATATTTTCTTTGTTTTAAAGAATAGCATGTGTAGTTGTACTATCAATCAAGCAACTATGTTGGGAATCCATCGTGAATATATAAGAAAACATATATATTTTCAAAAATTTAAATTTAAATTTAAAAGAGTAAACATAATTCAGTATTATGAAATTAACGATGCATAATAAAATTTCCATTTTTTTTTTGCGAGAAAAAGAACATAATTTAAATTGAATTTCTAAAATGAAAAGAAATACTAGAAAGTAAACAATTCCAAATGAGTAACATCAATTAAATCATTATAATTAGCAAAATTTGTCTATACTTTTCTTTTTCCCTTGATTGATTTTTGGTAGAGATACACAAGGTATTTTGACGTACAATGCCCTTTCATTCCACATATAAAACAACTTTCTTCATACTCCTTTTTAGATATGCTACTTTCGTTTACTTTGTGCATTTTGTAATTTTTGCCTTACTAATAGTTTTATTGATTATTCCGTCCATGATTTATTCCACGTACACGTCTGCGTCTACGTCCATGTCAACATCCTTGTCTTGAATTGTATTTGCTTTGAGCAATGTAGTACCATTTCCTTCAGAAAATAGTACAGAACCAGTTGGACGTAATTCATGATTTTTCATCAACAGTTTATTATTTTGTTCAACCAAAAGCAGACACGATATGAATTTTGAGTACCTTTTGAAACCACACTCATGACATTGCTGCTGCAGGAGCACATTCAAGGTGTGAAAGGTGGAAAAAGTTTTTTCCAACATATTTTCATTAGTAATTTTTTCTCCACACAATGTTAATTTTGAACATATTCTCAAAACTTCAGAATTATATTTACCAACATTTTTGAAATCTTGCAAACGAAGATGCATCCACTCATAGCGGGATTTCGGGATGACTATAGTCCTATGATGATTAAATATTTTAGTTAATTTTTTTCAAAGAACCTGTGGATCTTCCTCGGTGGGATTCAAATTTCAATTCATCATGAAGACGATGACGAAGGAAGATGAGTGCGTTTGCATGATCCTGCAGACACTCTTTGTTTTTTTTTTTTATTTATTTATTGTCTCTCTTAAACCTTTTGAGACAAGATGAATATTAGAATCGAGTACCAAAGATAAATTTTTTTTGCTAGATATGTCAAGTGCAGCAAACTCATGTTTTGTAATATCTGCAATTTGATTAACTATACAATAAAGCAAAAAATAATAATAATAATAAAATTAGTTTCGAAGAATATAATTAAATATCAAGTAGTCAATAAGAACATGACATAAATTATGTGTTTTTCTTCAGGGATAAACACTAATTTAAAATAGTATGTTCTTCAAAACATGTGCTACTTCTGGAACACATTGTATTTTACTATTGTTTATTCAAGAGCAATATATCAATATTTTTCTGAAATATTGAAAATTATAATTTATGCTCTTTAGGAGAAAGTAATATTCTTCACGAATATTAAAAATTTATAATGTTGTTTTATTTCAGGAACATCAAATTATTTATAATAGATGGATTTACAATTAATATTCTTCTGGAATATTAATTTTAAAGTTGTGCAATTTTAGGGACAACAACATGATAAATTATTAATTTAAAGACATAAAAATCTTTAAAAATATCAAAAGTATATATTTTACAAATGTAAAAAAAATGATCAAAGAGAACGTAATTTTTCTGTTAATG
Organism: Fraxinus baroniana; assembly: GCA_903798355.1. Taxonomy (NCBI): domain Eukaryota; kingdom Viridiplantae; phylum Streptophyta; class Magnoliopsida; order Lamiales; family Oleaceae; genus Fraxinus; species Fraxinus baroniana. The sequence continues at coordinate 5,359 of CAIGRO010172657.1, forward strand.
TAAATAGAACCTAATTTTCGGACATAAGTATTCAATATTCCCGAATTTGAGAGCAAACAATTAAGAAACACCACCAGCAATCAATGTTAAATGGATTAAAGATGTACATTTGTGTCGTAGATGGGAGAAAATCTATCATTATTAAAAAGCAATCATTACGTTACTATAGATTTGGTTCAAACTACCTAATGATTGCTTCTCTAGTTCTCAAGGATAAAAGTGCACTGATTCTCATTGATTAATGCAAAAAAGAAATGTGACGACACTTTATGCGTACATACATGATTAATTTAACCCTACGTATATAAATCTATGCATGAATAAAAAATTCACATGTTACCAAATTAATTTTGGTACATATGGTATGTGATTATGTTTTAAAAAAAAAAATTACTACATTTTCTAAACTTCGAAGAATTAAGTTTTCGTGCTGATAACGTGTTGTGAAAAGAAAGAAAATAAAAGTCAATAGACTTGTGTGTATTATAATGTGACTCAAATCCCTACATTTATGGGGAAGTGAAAAATCAGGTGTCACACTAGATACCAATTAACAGTTCACGGATTACCAATTTAACGGCTTTTAAGTTATCGAATGGTTGTTATTTGTCCGTTTTTAGTTTTGACCCTATGTGCAGAATTAATCAATCAAAAACAACAAGTCACTTTTAACTGTTCTTGATGATTAAGTATACAAGTCCAATTATTCTATATTTGAATACTGTAGTAATAAGGAAAGTAATAATAAACACCGATATGATGACAGAGAAATTCCAATTAGGTAAAAACTCAGGGACCAAGTCGTTGCCTCCACTATAGACAATACAGAGTGAGTTACAATCAAATTCTATCTAGCCAACTTTACTAGACTTCCCGATCTATTTCATGCTAACTCCAAGGTCTGCTCCAAGATCTTCTACAATTGTCTTTTCCAAGTGGAATTTCAAGAACATGCTCCAAGGCATTGTGCTCTTCCTGCTCTTGTAGTTCAACATCTCTCAACCTCAAGCAACCTATGAAGTTCAATTAAGAAAATACATTTATATGACCAACAGGAAGTAGGTGGTGTTTTGAATTCAATGGGTTTGATATTTTTCCCATATATGTGGATATATAAAATCAAGAGTAAAAGAATGAAATCAATGTATGAATAAGCTCTTGACTATGTTGTAGAGAAAATGCACAATGAACAACCACACACCAATTCGTGCATAGGTTTAGGTATTTATAGGAGAGGGAAATTAGGTTGAATGAATCAGAAAAAATACTTCAGAACAGCAAAATAGGGTTTTTCGGATTGACTTGTCGCTCGAGCAAGGGTTCAGCAACGCACTGTCGCTCGAGCGAGAGCTCGACGATAGACATTCTATGTTTGTCGCTCGAGCGCAAATTGGATGAAAAGCTAGCAAAAATGCGCCGTATTTCTCCTTTTTTCATGCTCAAACCCTATACCTTATAACCCAGTTTATACACATTACACCATAGATACTTGACTTTTACAACACGTTACAAATTAGTCATTTTGTCTACATAATTGCCAACATTAAAAACTTAACAAACTTCATCTTTGACATTCTTTGACAAAACTATACAATAAGTTAAGGAAAATTAAAAACAAAATATAAAATATCCAAACTTCATCAAATTGATGTCTCTTGCATTTCTTGTTAAACCCGTTTTCTGAAATTTACAACTCAAATACCAGTGTAAAAGCATGTGATACAGGAAATGTGATACCAACACTAGCTAGACTGATACGTAACACCAATATTAATCCAAACACCAACAAAAATATTAGCATCACAAAAAATAAAAACTCAAACAGCTAGGTAGATGTGGTATGGAATGCAATGCAATCAACAAATCTCCCCCTATCATTCTACTTCACCTTCAAAAATTTTAAAAATTTAAAATTCTCGCATTCACAATATTTAGTTTACAACATTTATTTTACTCTCTCCCTTTTTGTCACAAATGACGAAGGGACCGATAATTAAAAGCATCACAAAAATGCTTTACTCTCCTCCTTTTTTAACATTAACATATAATAGCTCAAAATGTTGTTGTTAGCATGCACAAGTATACACAATGTACAGTAAACCTTTCCACATACTTAGTTCAAGTTAACATTGAGTAAATTGTATTAGTGACCCATGTGTGTAAAGTGTTACTAATTCTTTGTAATTTTGTGCGAAGGACATGCTAAACATCACTACCAATAAGTGTATTCATCTATTTATAAAAGTCAAACCATATAAAGTACATTAGAACCTTTAAATAAAATCTCATTTTGTATTGATATTTTCTTTTCTCACACTGACTTTGAGTATATTTTATTTTCACATCTTTCAATATTTTAAATTTATAGCTATTTTTTACATCTTAAGTGCATGTTCTTCTCCATTAATCAACTCAAATGACTCTTGTAGAGAGTTTTAGGCCGGTTAACTCAAGTCAGTTGACCATAGGCATCAGATTATGAGAAACCTTATGGTTTAATTGCTCGAGTCAATAAGCTTCGAAAAAGAACATAAAATATAGAGCTTTTTATTACCAGGGATAGCCGTGAGCTTAGGTATAATAAATAAGGTCAATTCATGTTCAAAGTCATTTTACTAACATGTGATTGTCATCCCAAATCCCACACACGTGGTAGAGTCCCATTAACAATATCATAGTTTGTGCAGTGCAAATGGTACATGAAGACACCTATACTAAGTACTCCAAAATAACCTAAACCACCAATGGAAACTAAGTTACAGCTTATCGATAAACACATACTCAATCACAACAAAAAAAAAAATTCAAGTATATTATATATTATGCTGTAAAAAAAATTTCCCGCATTTTTATTTATCAATTTTCCATTTTTTGTTTTGTTTTTTATTTTATTTTAAAGTATGAATGCACCAAGCATACAAAAAAAAGAGTCAAACAAATAAATATGATGCATGCATAAATCAATGTCACACAATGATAAATCACGAGCAATCACCAAAAATACATAATTAACTAGGTATGCAAATACCTAGGTTGGCATGTCCTACGATGTCTAGTAGGTCTCTGTCCTACATATCTCTTATTCTTAAGTTCAGGGTTAGGCATATGTTTAAGTTGGTCAGTACCAGAGACAAATGTGGTCTCAGACGTATTAGCAACCTTATGATTATTTTTATTATATCCTAGACCTCCCTTATCACTAGCAGGCTTACCCATTCCTAGAATGTTATCAGCTTTATAAAACCACTAGAAAGGACAAGAAGTTGAGACTTGGAATGCTCTAATTCGTTCAGAAGATTTTTAACTTGGATTTCTAAGGTTTCATTTTCAACTGTTAGTCATTAGCTCACCTAGAGGTCTTCTCAAGCTACTAGTGAGATTTCTAACCTGAGTATCTAAAGATTTATTCATGAATTTTAACTCACTCAGGGTAGAGGTAGATTCTTGAATGTACGCTATGAGTGTCTCATTTTTCAACCCAAGTTCCGTAACTCTCGTATTTAAGGCTTTATTTTTTGTTATGATCCTAATGCTCTCCTAATATATTCTATTATAAGCCTCATGAATATTTCCCTCACTATCAGAATCTACTTTTGAATTCTCATTACTACTTGTGCTCTAAGCTTTCTCACTCCCCTTATCAAAACCATTCTTAACTCTCGTAGTAAAGGAAATATATTTTTCACTTTCCTCACAAGTTGATTTTTTACTCTGATTGTCTGCGTTATACTCGTCATCAGTGAGAGTAACATTCATAGCCTTATCCGAATTTCTCCTAACATTAGGGCACTCACTCCTAAAGTGGCTAAAACCTCGACAGTTATGACATCTCACATATTGATATTGTCTTCTAGACTCGCTAGAATCACCTCCCTATCTCTCTTTATGTTTCTTTTTATTCCTAAGCATTTTTCAGATTTTTTTTTAGCAAAATAAGCTAACTCTTCATTAGGAGAATCTAAATCGGATGACTATTTATGACTATTCCTCACAGTATTTAAGGCCAATGAATTATCATTTGTGGATTTAGCTAATGTAAATTCATAAGTCTGGAGAAATCCAACTAACTCTTCAATCTTAATGGAATCTAAGTCCTTACTCTCCTCTATTGTCGTGACTTTAGGCCTAAACCATTCTGGTAGGGATCTAAGAATTTTTCACTATCTTAGGCTCTGGGATTCTCTCACCTAAGTTGAAACTAGAATTTACTATGTCATTTAAGTTCACATAAAAATCATCAAAAGTTTCATCTTCATTCATCCGAATTTCTTCAAAAGTTTCATCTTCCTTCATCTGAATTTCTTCAAACCTAGTGGTTAACATCTGCAATTTAGATTTCTTAATAGCCTGAGTTCCCTCATGTGTGGTTTGTAGGATATCCTAAACTTCTTTGGTTACCTCACACATTGACACTCACGTAAACTCTTATAGGGATACTGTCATAAATAGAGCATGTAAGGCTTTTCTATTCTAGTTACACTCATCTAATTTTGCTCTGGTCCAATTAGCAATAGGGGTAGAGATTATTTCATTATTAACCATAGAACTAGGTGCAGCCTAACCATTCACAACACTAAGCCAGATATGCTCATCTAGGGATTTTAAAAAAGCTCTCATCCTAACCTTCCAGTAGAAATAGTTACTGCCATCAAAATATGACGGGACGGATAATGAATACTCATCTAGATAATATGGGTTAAGGAACGAATTTGGGCTCTGATACCAATTGAAAAATCGGGTGTCGCATTGGATACCACTTAATAGTTCACGAATTACCAATTTAGCTTTTAAGTAATCGAATGGTTATTACTTGTTCGTTTTTAGTTTTAACTCTACGTGCTGAATTAATCAATCAAAAGCAACAAGTCACTTTTAATTGTTTCTAGATTATTAAGCATACAAGTCCAATTATCCTTTGTTTGAATACCGTGGTAATAAGGAAAGAAATAATAAACACAGATATGATAACGGAGAAACTCTAATTAGGTAAAAACTTCATGATCAAGCCAGTTACCTCCACTATAGAAAATATGAAGTGAGTTATAGTCATATACTATCTAACCAACTCCACTAGACTTCCCAATCTATTTCCTGCTAACTTCAAGGTTTGCTCCAAGACCTTCTGTAATTGTCTCTTTCAAGTGGAATTCCAAGAACCTACTTCAAGGTCTTGTGCTCTTCCCGCGCTTGTAGTCCAACTCCTCTCAACCTCTAGCAGCCTCTGAAATTCAACTAAGAAAGTACCTTCATATGACCAGCAGGAAGTAGGTGGTGTTTCGGATTTAATGGGTTTGATATTTTCCCAAATATGTGGTTGTATAAAATCAAGAGTGAAAGAATGAAATCAATGTATGAATAGGCTCTTGACTATGTTATAGAGAAAAGACACAGTGAACAACCACACACCAATTCGTGCATAGGTTTGGGTATTTATAAGAAATGGTGATTAGGTTGAATGTACCAAAAAAAATACTTCAAAATAGCAAGAGCGACGCACTGTCGCTTCGAGCGAGAGCTCGAAGAAAGGCAGGCGACATGCATTCTATTTTTGTCACTCGAGCACTAACTGTGTGAGAAGCTAGCGAAAATGCGGCGTTGTATTTCTCCTCTTTTCATGCTCGAAACCTAGACCTCATAACCCAGTTTATATAAATTGTACCCTAGGTTCTTGACTTTTACAACACGTTATAAATTAGTCATTTTGTTCATAGATTTGTCAACACTAAAAACCTAACAGGAAGGATAAGGATATATATGATAATAATTTCTAGGGCTGCAGAGGTACATTTCTCATTCACCTATAATTTACCATTTACAATATTAAATCTTATTTTTGAAATGGAACTTAAAAAACTGGGTATGGTGAAATAGAAAAAAGTAAGAGAGATTATGAAGCCCGTAGGCTCGGTCCAATTCGTGCAAGGTCTAGATAATTTTAGTTAGGCTTAACCTGATTAATATACCTCAAAATTGATCAATTACAATAAATAAGATTTTTATTTCTTTTTATTATATCATGTTGTTTCCTATCAACTTATCTATTCGATTCTAGATTCTATAATTAGTATAAACTGATTAATACTAAAATTTTCAAGTTTGAAAAGCTAATGTAAATTTTCCTTTATTGTAAATGTGATTTTGGGTTGTTAAATAAATTAAAGTTTTGAATATGGTTGATTAATGCAAAGAAGGGATAGGAAAAAATGTCCAGTCCCCTGTTCATAGAATCGTTTTTTTATTGTTACATGCAGAAGAAAGTTGTCTTTAATTTGTTTCCTAATAGACGCACAAGAATATTAAGGAAAGATACTAGTGTTTATCAAAAACATAATAGCAAGAGAGTTAAATAAAGAACACCAAATAATATCTAATCAAATATTTATCACATCCCCGTTTGGTATAGCTAAAAATAAATTTTTTAGTATGTTTTGATAAAACTTTATAAAATGTGATTGAAAAATTGAAAGTCCAGTAAAATATACAGTAAAAATTAATAGTTAACTTTTACATTTATTTAAATTAAAATCTTTTACCCCATCAAATATGGGCTAAATAAAAATAGGGAAATTCTTTAATTTTCACTCAAAATACAAGAATATTATTATAATGTAATTAAATTAATATTCTTTACATCTTGACTTATTTTAACAATATATAGGTCTCGGCAAGAAAATCGAAAAATTGACCAAATTAATCAAATCGAACCAGCTCAGGTTGGTTCGGGTCAGTTTGACACAAATAATTAGTTTGATTTTTGCTTTTTTTTAAACAAAACCATGATGGGTTGATTTAGTGGTTTCAAGCTTCAAACCGCTAGTTAACCGAATTGACCCAACCTACTTACAAGAAAAGGAGCAGTGTTCTAAATAGAGGGAAATAGCGCCGCTATAGCGCGGAGCGTGGCGAAAAAGCTTCACTTCGAGGTATTCGGGGTAAAAAAGCGGTCAACCTTTTTTGTTGACCGCTATAGCGGGATTAAGCATCGCTATAGCGCGCTTAAGCGCGCCATATCCCCCCTTTTTTTCCATTAATTTCTTTTTATATAAATAAATATTTAATGTCTTAAAAATAATTAAAATAATATTAAAAATACGAAATGCATTATGACGCTTATTCTTCGCATTGACACGCTTAATCTTGTAATTCTTGATTCTCGGCATTGACGCTATGCAACGCTTTATGCTTTTTAGAACATTAAAAAAGAGAGCATAATTTCATAACTATATCTCGATTCCCTTCAACCACTGAGAATTTTTTTTCTCACGCTCATTATGCTATGCTTAGCCTTTTTTCCTACTTAGGTAGTCAGGCTACATAATTCATAAAAAGAAAACAATTTTTTTTAGTTTTATGTTTATCTGATTTTATTTGTTAGTCAATAGATCTTGTAATATAAAGTTATTTAATTATTTTAGTTCTTGTAATTTAAGTGGGACCAAAATCCATACAATTTTTTTTTTATAATATTATTGAATTTGGACTAAAAGTCCAAATTGATTAATCGAATTGAACTGAACTGAACCGCATTGTTTTGAGTCGGTTCAGTTTAAGATTTAGAGTAGGTTGATTTGAGTTGAAATTCACCAAAACCGACTAATTTGATTTTGATTTCGGGGTGGAGTCGAAATCGACAGAAATTAAACTGCGCCCAGGCCTAACAATATAGGTGCTTATATGGAAAATTAGAACAATATACACCAAACAGATATGGTAAGTTCGTGAGTCAAATAAGTCATAACCATACCTGAACCATCTTACTCAACAAGAACTCACTGAGTTAACTACTCACATTTTTCTTAAACTTCTCCAAATTACTAATTAACAAGAATTCGAATTTAATTAATTAATAAAGTAAAAAAAAATTAATAAAAATATTTATTTTCCAACAATTTTCCCATTTTTTGCTTTGGAAATCAAAAAATCAATTCTTGAAATTTTTAAAGTGAAAAGGTGATTTTACCAAAATTTTAGTCTCTCTTTTATTCTTCTCCCCCCCTCCCTTTTTGTAAGAAAGATGGCCAACAGTATGACCACATAAGAATATGGCCAATTTCAATTGTACAAAAATGAGTACATGACAAACCTTACGAACCCATATAGCACAAAAAGAAAAATAATCCAAGCATCACATGTCATATTGTTCACTTCAACAAGTGTAAATTGACCTCACCAATACTCAAACGGGGTAGGAAAGAATTTACCAAATCAACTCTGATGAGTTTGTAGTAGTGTTGGGTTGTGCTTTCTAGTTCTAACTGGACGATGAACTTTCTTCAATTGATGGTTTATCTCTTTTGTTTACTGGATCTTGTTAGTTTACTTTCAGCACATCACATGTCTCCCCTCAATATCAGCATGTTATTTTGCTATATAAGCCTCAAATTAACAAAAAATCAATCTCCAACAGACAAGATCAAGAATCGATAAATGATGGTAATTTTACGAAGTCACAAAATTGGCGATTATGGTCCCTAGGGATGGAATTGAGAACCTAGTTCGAGGGGTTTCAAAGAAATTTTCATGAATTTATCCTTAAGGCCTCCATCCAATGAAGTGTGTAAAATGGTCCCTCATGAATTAAATCATTGATCAAATTAGCAATTCTTCGATAGGCCAATTACATTATACAAAGTCTTAATATGCTCAGTATGATTCTCCAGATGCATAATAAGCACATAAGCGAAGACAATAATTAAGATCAGGTTGTTCCAATCAAATTCTCATTAACATTGCTCAAATGAGAAAGTGATCTTGAAAATGTCCTTTATTTTTTTTCCCGCAACCATGCCCACAATCAAGCAAATAAATAAGACACTCGAAAGTCTGGAATCAGAAGACACCACGCCCAAAAATAAAACTAGAGTATACTCTACACTACTCTATCAATAATCAAGCAATCCAAAAGCCTAATGCTTTTTCTAAGAGGTTTAAATAGAACAATATCCAAGGCTCTAGTGAGTAAATTGATCGGTCGATTCTTAGCCTAAACAACTTCAATATGGATTATCTTACTTTCATAGCATTTTAACATAGTATTTTCAATACAAACCAGTCTAACATTGAACTTAAATTTGGATTTTGCATACTTGAAAGATTATCTTCCATGTTTTTACCTTTTATTGTAAGACTAAAAATCGATCCAAAATAATTATGCAGAAACATATTGGATCAGAAAAATTGAAACATCATGGATCAAGTTCATAACTCCGACCATTGATGTTGTTCCAGAAACTCTCCTTTTGTTACATGTAATGATATTTCTAAGCTCTCAACACTTTGAAATTGATGATGTTTCTTTATTTTCGTTGGTGGAGCTTAGGGACCAAACCCATTTATTATATATAGCCAAAAAACCCCTCATCAAGTCATGGTTTAAGTTACCAATCTTCAACAATCAAAGGTGTATTAAGATTTTTATAAATGTTGAAACTGAAAACTCCATGAATGTTGGACCATCAATTGACTGTTGAAGAAATGGGAAGAAACGGACATGTTACATTCTCCCGCTTGGTCCATACATTCAACCTAATATCTCAACTTAATTCTATTGATTGTCCTTCTTAAGAAACAAACAAATGAATCATGGCGATGAGCTTTCTAATAACGAGCATTATCTTTCCCGTATTACAATGTATTTAGTTCCTCAAAAATTATTCTTTATATGGTAACAATATTTAATGAAAAGATCTTGTGTCTTAACTTTGGTCCTATATAAATGTATTTGCTCAAATAAATTAAGGCGCACATGAATATAAAAAAAATATCACAACAAATAAGAGTTTCATACAAAATTTATATACCACTATATGGTGAAACCAAGGCCCATTTTCTCTACATGATTCTTGAATTTCAATGGTGGCATGCATTTGGTCAAAGGATCATCGATCATCAATTCAGTGCTTACGTGTTCAATGACCACTTTTTTCTTTAATATGTTCCCTTATGGCTAAATACTTAATGTCGATATGTTTACTTCAACTATTACTTTTGTTGTTGTTAGCGATACAGACAACAATCGAATTGTCGCAGTAAATTCTCAATGGTCTAGAAATGGAATCCATAACTCTAAGTTTGAATATGAAACTCTTGATCCATACACCATGTGAAATAGCCTCAACACAGGAAACGAACTCGACTTTCATTGTGGAAGTAACAGTCAATATTTGCTTGGCACTCCTCCACGTCATAGCTCCACTAGGCATCATAAAAATATACCTTGATGTTGATTTGCGTGAATTAACACTCTAGAAAAGTCTGGATTATCCAATCACTTCCAAATCATTCGTTCGTTTATACATAAGCATATAATTTTTGGTTCGTTGAAGGTATCTCATTACTTTCTTTGTTGCTCTCTAGTGGCTCATACTTAGATTACTTTGATATCGTTCTAACATTCCTATAACAAATGCAATGTCAGACCTTGTACATACTTGAGAATATATCAAGCTTTTGACATTGGAAGCATATGGAATGATCTTCATTTGTTCCCTTTCTAGATAATTTTTCGGGAACTACACTGGGCGAACAATCCTTCATTCTCTCTAAAATTTCATTGATACAAGTTTCCTGAGACATACCCAAAATACATCGTGATCTGTCTTTATAAATCTTAATGTCAATCACATAAGATGTCTACTCATATCTTTCATATCGAAATGTTTAGAGAGGAATAGTCTCACCTCATGCAACAAACCCTTATTATTGGTTGCAAATAAAATGTCATCTACGTATAACACACGAAAACAAATCTTACCCCCACTAACCTTTTGGCATATATACATTGATCCATGGGATTTTCAACAAATTCAAATGAAGAATTACTCCATGGAATTTAAATACCATTGACGGGATGTTTGTGCTTATACCGTATATTGACTTCTTAAACTTAGAGACCAAGTGTTCCCCATTAGTGCGGGAATCGAACCGACTCAAAATTTTCGAGTATTTAATAAATGGAACCATCGGGTCTAAATATAATTATGGAACCGTTCGGGTTCGGGCTCGTTCCGTACCATAATTAGATTTTTTAACATTTACAGCAACACTACATAAATACAACTAATATCATGTTCGTTCGTAACTTTTACAAATTAAAGTAGCCCAATTTAAAAATATATAAATAACAAGCTATCCAATAAGAATAATTCAATGTATACAAATACAAAAAGTATATACTAATATTAAAATATCGGTGATCCATATCAATATTTCCTTTACTTCAAGCAGCCTCCATAAAGAAAATGAAATATAAATTAAAAGTTGTAAAAATAAAATATTTTTAAGTATTGGTAATACTTACCAACTATTTGATTTAATCAGTAGCTACCGCTACCGGTGAAATGAAGGAGCCTCAAAATCGATTTGGGAATGAGGATGTAGGTTTTAAAATTATCAAATGATTTAGGTTTATACGGGAGTGAGCGCTACTTACCAAATGAAATTGGAAAGGAAAGAAGAAGGACAATGCCCAAATGTTGGGTTAACAAAAAATTAATTAGGCTGTACTTGACTAGTTTGTTTAATTAATTTACTAATATGTTTAGAATAAATGAAAATAATTTAATTAATTCAATATAAAAAATTTTAAAAAATTATTTAGATTCAATTCTTAGGTTCTTGGTCTAAAACCGAAAACCAACCCAAACTTATCGGTTCTCGATTCAGATACTCGTTCGAGTATTTAACTCATGAAGAACTGCTCGATTCGGTTCGAGAGTTTTGTCCACCTCTATTCACCATCATTAAAGGGGAATCCTTTAGATTGTTTCATATAAACCTTCTCCTCTAAATCTCAATTGAGAAATTTTATTTTCACATCTATTTGTTGTAGTTTAAGGTCAATTTGGGCTATTAATGCCAAAATAATACATATAGAATCTTTCTTAGATACTGAACATAAGGTATTTATGTAATCAATTCCTCCTTTTTGAGTGAATCTTATATCCACAAGTCTTGCCTTATATCTATCAATATTCTCTAGCGAGTCTTTCTTAGTCTTAAAGACCCATTTATACCAAGTAGCTTTGGCAACACTAGGCAATTCAACAAGATACCAGACTACGTTACTCTTCTGGAACTCATCTCTTCCTTCATGGCATTGTACCATAATTCTAACTCATTGCAACTTATGGCTTGTAAAAATGACTCGGGATCATTTTCGGCTCCAATATTATAATCAGGTTCTTGTAGGTACACTTCATAATCACTGAGAATTGCTGACATTTTTTTGTTCTAATAGATATTCTTAATGATGTACCATCATCTTCTTGAAAAGCTTCTGGTTCAACTGTTTGTTCAAAAGGTTCTGGTAATTTTTAAATTACTTGTTCTACTTGAACATTGTCGTAGCTTTTGGAATTTTAATGATTGGTTGTTCAACACATGTTTGTACTTGAAGGGTTCTGTGAACTATAATTAATCTGTCATCTGAGGTGGAAGGTTGAGACTCTAAATGACTATGCTCAGGAACTTTGTTCCTGGTTTTATCACTTCCACTTATCAAATCATTCTCAAGAAACTTAGTGTTTCTTGATTCCACAATTCTAGTGTTGTGAGATGGACAGTAAAATGTATCCTTTAGACCTTTCAACATATTTAGTGAAATACCCACTATTAGAATTATATAATAAACTGAATGACGTATTTGAAAAATTAAATGAATATCCCAAGGGTACAAGTCAAATTAAACTGAATGTACATTAACTATATTAGATTCACAACAAACAAATGAGGCTGGATTACATTTATCCTAAAGTCATTTCTTGAATTTGGTGCAATATTTCTTCATGTGTCCCTTCTATTTACAGAAGTAACACTTGGCCTCTTTCTTGATATCGGTTTGGGGGTGGTATTTTACCTTTTCCCTTCTAATTGGCTTGAGTCTACCCCTTCCTATGGAATGTAGTCAATATTACACTTTCACCTTGTTTCATTATTAGCCTACATTTTTCTTGAACACACATAGTCATTAATTCGTTTATTGACCATTTATTCTTATATGTGTTGTACAAGATCTTGAAAGTTCCGTACTGTTGTGGGATGGTATTTAAGATGTACGGCACAATGAAGGTGAGCTTTAAGGATGTGAACTTCATTATAAAGGTGCTTGCTAATACCTTATCTGAAGTGACAAATTGATCATCAATGACCTTTATCAAGTCTTGGACATTGCCATGCTGATTGATGTAACCACATTTACCAGCAGAAATTTTAGTAATTGTTAGAATTTGGGTGTGACCCGAATTCCTTTTTGAAGTAATTGAAGAATTCTAATTGAAATGCACGTTAAGAGAAATTCAATTTGGAATGCTTTTGGAGTCCTACTCAAGTTGAAATTTTATTTGGAAGTCCTATTGAAAATTCAGCATGGAAAAAGACTTTGAGATGAAGAAAACAACTTGAAAAGAAAGAAAAAAAATTAGAAGGACAGAATGTCCGGTGCCGCAGTGTCGGCATGGGGCGCCAACGCCACAACGCCGATGTTTGGTGTTTTCCCTAGGTGCCCAGAGGTGGCACCGCGGCATTACCTGTCTGTTTCGAATTTTTGCATTTTTCTCTCATTTTTTCATTTTGGACTCGATTGTTTTGGTATCCACTTCATCAACAACTCTACTATGAGGATTTGGACGTCCCCTACATATTTTTTATAAATATTAGGCTCTTCTATATAATATTATAGTGTGAGAAAAGTGATTACTAGATATAGGATCATTGTAATACTTTTCCTTCTCCATTTTCATTATTTGTGGTTCAATAAAATCCCATAATTTCTATGCCATATTTTCTTGTCTTCTTTTATTTATGGTTAAGATGCGTATAGTACTCGCGCAACATGATTTGGATGATATGTTGCGAGAATTAACAAGATGCTCGCAACTTTGACCACCGATGAAAAATTACGGAAGGATAAAAAGGCGGTTTCTTACACTCATCTTCGTCAATCAATACCATTCTTTAGGATGTATTGAATGAGGGTTCAACAACTTCTTTATGGTTGAAATTGGAGTAATTGTGCATGACTAAAAGTTTGACAAGCATTTTGCATCTCAAACAGTGTTTATACTATCATTGAGTGGCAAAAGGATAATCATTAGAAGATCACTTGGCTGTATTTCAGGAGATAGTTGATTGAAAACTTTGGAAGTAAAGTATGATGAAGAAGATTTGACATTGATCCTATTGCATTCGTTGTCCACTTCGTTTTCTTCATCTAGAAATACGATCTTGTTTAGTCGTGATACTCTTACCGTAGAGGAAGTGTGCGATGCTTTGTTTTCAAAAGATAAGATGAAGCATCTGGTGTCTGAGGCCAGAGATGGAGAACCCTTTGTTGTCTATGGTGGTTCTGGAAGGGTAGATCTAAGTCTAAGTTCGGTAATTAGATTTTTAACTTCTACATGAAAAAGGGCTGCTACAAATTGCAGAATAAAGAAAGGTTGGCCTGCAAGTCGACATGGGAAGCAATCAGAGACTTCATGTGAAGTAGACCTCGCAGATAACATTGTAAATGAGTGAGATCTATTGACTATTTCTGAGATCGAGTCTAAACCAGAAGAAGATTGGATTCTGAATTCAGTGTATGTTTCATATGTTTCCTAATAAAAACATATTTACTACATATGAAACCATTTCAAAATGTCTTATGGTTATGGGAAACATCACACATTGTCGAGTTGTTAGAATTGGTATGGTCAGATTGAGACTATTGGATGGGACAATTAGAACACTTGGCCAAGTTCGACATATTTTGAATTTGAAGATAAATCTGAGCTCTATGTCTATCTTTGACTCAAAATGTTATGAGTTCTTTGGTGGAGGTAAAATTTTAAAGGGTTGTAAGGGTGTCCAGGTTGTACTAGAAAGACAGAAAATGTCTCAGTTATACATCTTACAGGATCGTGCAGAATCTAGAAGAGTGATTCAGCACAGGTTCAGTATCGTGGTGGACATTCAGTTTGGTACAATACCTTTAGGAGCTCGTAAAAGGGTCGTATTTGAAGAATATAGCTCAATGGCGTTCATGGGATATGGATAATGCCGTTTTGCCACCATCACATGCGGTGCCATTATATTCTATTAATAGGGATGGATCCAGTGGAAAAAGGTAGTGGATGCTAATTCTGTTGAGCATGCTTCCAGCGTAGTAGAATGTTTACTATCTAGCAATGAGCCTTATTTAAAAGCATTTGTGTTTGATTTCACTTTGGGGTGTGTTACAGCCCAGTTTGTTGAATTTTAAAATCATTATGATTTTATTGGTATGGTCAGATTAAAGCTTTCGGATGGAACTATTAGAGCACTTGATCACGTTCGACATGTTCCAGATTTGAAAAAGAATCTCAGCTCATTGTCTATCAGTTCTTTGGTGGAGGTGGAGCCTTGAAGGTTTCTAAGGTGCACAGGTTGTATTGGAGGGATATAAAAGGTGTCGGTTATACATCTTGTAGGGACGTGCATAATTTGGAAGAGTTAATCAGCACAAGATCGGTATCGTGGTAGACATTTAGTTCGGTACGATACCTTTAGGAGCTCGTAAATGGTCGGATTTGAAGAATACCGTTCAATGGAGTTTAGGAGATGTGAATAATACCGTTTTGCCACTATCACCTGTGGTGCCATTGTATTCAGTTGCTAGAGATGGATCTCGTAGAACAAGGTAGATATTAATTTTGTTGAGCATGCTTTGAGTGGAGTAGAAGGTGTACAATCTAGCAAGGGGTCTTCTCGAAAAGTATTTAGTATTGATTCTGCTTAAGGGTATGTTACAGCCCATTTTGGTTCATTTAAAATCATTATGATTTTTTTGGAATCTAAGATAATTATACAAAATAGTGCTAGATTCATTGGAATCATAATTAATTAAGATAATTAATTATTTTGTGTTTGATTGGAGAAATCAGTTTTCGTTATTGTTGAAGAGTCGTTCATTCCTTGCAGATGGATTTTCTTATTCAGCCCGAGAAATTTTTGGAGCTTTGTTCGTTACAGTGGAATTCGTGTCAAGGTGGAGATTTTTAGAATTTTGGTGACCCAAATTTCTTGTTGAAATAATTGAAAAATTCTAATTGAAGTACACGTCAAGAGGAATTCAGTTTGGTGTTTTGCCCAAGGCGCTCGGAGGTGGCGTCTCTGTTTTAGGATTTTTACCTTTTTCTCTCATTTTTCGTTTTGGGCTCAATTTTTTGGTATCCTACTTCATTAACAACTCTACTAGGAGGGTTTGGACGTCCTCTACATATTCCATATAATTATTAGGCTCTTCTATATAATTTTATAGTGTGAGAAAGTGATAATTAGCTTTTAGGATTATTGTAATACTTTTTCATCTTCATTATTTGTGGCAATAAAATCTCATAATTTCTCTACCATATTGGTTGTCTTCTTTTATTCTTTTACTTGTGATCAAATACTTCATTATTGTGCCATATAATTTCAACATCTCAATCCGATGTTTGGTTTCATATCAAGTGATATCGAACAATACGTGATCCTTGAATTTTCAACAATTAGTATAAGAGATCCTGGTCATAATTAACACGATAATATTTATGAACATCATGTTGAGGCGATTATATCGCTCCCATTTTTCATAAAACATGATGCTGGTATCGGTGATTTCAGGTGGTTTGTCTTTCCTAATAGCATAATCAATATCCATCCACCCTAAATGGAGAAGAATTTTCTCATTCCATACTTTATAATTGTCACCCTTTAATTCGAGAATATCGCAACAAATATTAGAGAAATTAGCAGGTTGTGAAGCTGCATAATATTCAAAATACTTATGTTAAAAATGAGGTTTAATTGAATATATTGCATGTTTTACCGGTGTAAATCATGCTAAAATTGAATACAATGACATAAAAATTGCTTGTGGACTAAATATTTAATTCTAGTATATTCAATTATTCCTTATGATAAAATTATCAAATTATGTACTTAATTCATTTGTTACACATTATGAAAACAATTTGATATTCTATCTTAAAGAAAACTTTATGTGATCCAAATTAAAGAAAGATCTTGTGGATCATACTATAGGGTATTATTATGTAGATCTACACAGAAACCAACCATAGGGCTAAATACCCTAAGTGAAGATTGAAAATGGGTATGACCTAAATGAGAATGAGATGGTTATGTTTCTATCCCACTAGAAAAGTTATGTTATATGCGTAATTTACTTACTTTTTATATTTGATTGTAAAAATTCTGACATGAAATCTATACTGAGTGTATTTGTATGCTTATTCCATATTTAAAATATTTTCAGATGCTTGATGGATCGGAGTTGCATGTTGAAACTGCTAACAGAGTCCAAGAATTTTATTTTATTTCAATATTTAGCATTTAGTTTAAATTAATTCTGTAAATCAGAATTTTATTTCCAAAATTAAGTAACCTTAGGGACATAGGTTTCGGTACAGACTAATGCACCAACTATGTCACTTAGTACGAACTCATTGAGTTGATCGGTGCAACACAAAATTTCCTTAAATTTCTCCAAATTACCACCGACTCAAATTTTCATATTTTGCCGACATAAATGTTTCACACTACAAACACTGTTTTGACATGTTCTTTGTACGTTAGACGAACATCATTAATATTTCTTTCATCATGTATATTCATGTCTTGTTACACATCCCAAACACAAGCATATTCATGTTTGAATAGGGGGGTTTTTTTTTTTTGAGAACATTATGAAAACCTACCATGTTTTGATAGACGTTTCATCTAATCTACAGCATATTTGTTAACGGGTACAATCATTTACAGCAAAACTTAAAAGGACCAGAAAATGAGCCGAATGGCTCAAGCAATATTCTCAGTCACGTATCCTATAGCATCCTTACAGTTGTTCAACAAATCTGTCACAATTGTCCCTATCATCTCTGTGAAAGCCTTCAAAACCTCAGGCACATCTTTCATCACCCCATCAAGGGAAGTCTTGGTAAGTTCCATCAATCCGGCGACAGCCGAGACAGTTGCAACCGAAGAACTTGATATGCCTTCTTTAAGTAGATCGAAGAGAAAAGAGATGATACTAGTCATGACATCCACTGCAAGATTCACGAGATACTCAAGACAACTTTGGACTACGTTTCTAACTTGTTCTAGTGCGCTTTGGGTGCTTTCTCCGGATTCTTTGAATGCTTGGATTAGTTGTACGAGTACATGGGCCGTGGTACTGAAAATCAAGCGCGATATCAGATTTGATATCGTGCTCACAATGAAGAAAATGAACTTCAAGAGGAAAATAGCCATTGGGAGGGACTCAAGAGGCCTAAACAAGAAATGGATGAGGAAATCTTGGGATGGAAGGAAAGACCAATTATTTGCAATAAACATAGTAATTAAATATGCTTAATGATGATGCAATTTCATTATTTTAAAGAGCTTGATAGTTGAAACTTTTTTATATTTATTGTCCATGTGTAGTTTAAGGAAGAGTAGTTGTTGCAACCACATTTTATCAATTCGAAGTCAACTAGAAATCTCATTCAAATGTAAGATTCTAACTTAATCACTATTAAATAATGCAATAGTCTATACAACAATTTGAGGATAATTATTTAAGAAAGACTTGCACTTGGCAATTTCATTATAGAGAGACACATAAAAAATATATCCATTGACGACTTCTCGTGTAAAAGCGATATAGAGAGGGATCCTATCTAAATTTTCGGATTCTTTTGAATTAGATTATCATTTTTAATTGCTCGGAAATGTTTTAGAAGTTCTCCAAAAGACTTGCTATAAACCCTTATACTAAAAGCAGTCCCTACTTTCAAATTTCCTTTCATACCATTAACAAGAATTTTTTTAACTTATTCATCATAACTAATCTTAACTCAAGATTATTGTTCTTAAATTCAACAATCTTAAAGTTGAAGTGTTAGAGACGTAATGTTCACTTATCATCTTACGTGCATGTTCAGTTCATACTTAAAGCGCACGAGCTTCATTTATTACTCTAATATTATATTATAGTTAATTATTTTTAATTTTATTTTTTGTGTAAGCCATTTATAATCGACAACTAATTTTTCGTATAATGATATGTAGTCTCATTACGGAGTGATTTGTTGAGGGCAGTCATAAACAGTGGCGGACCCAGCACACGGCCAGGGGGGCGACTGCGCGTGCTGGGCTCCGCCAGAAGAGTTTTTGGGAGGAGACGGAC